>QLSS01000415.1:40293-53647 GCA_024372645.1 Trichomalopsis sarcophagae
AATACTTAAACTTGACTTTTGTTATTGATCTCATTTCTTTTTTTATCCGTAATTTAGTTGAAATTTGTATTAATTTATCAACTATCCGACAGAGCTCAGAATGAAAAACATTTTTTATTGCTGTAGTATTATTAAAATAATTTGGTAATAAACTTGACTTTATTATTGATCTCATTTCTTTTTTATCCGAAATTTCGTTGTCAAATTTTTATGTATTATTAAAATAATTATTTGAAATAAAATTATAACTACGGTTATAACATTTTTATTTGGTAACAATGATTTTGCAATAATTATGATTATAACAGATATAAATGGGTCAGCAAACCATGTTATTGAGATGCATAATAATGTGCGGAATAGATGAAACTCGCCTAACCTTTTACTTTTGTTGAAAGTTTTTTTTTTTAGAGATATCAATGACAATCATATAATAGGGAACAGACATGGTTTTGCTATATAAATATAAATACTTATATGCAGTAGAAAATAGCATAAGAATACGTCATGCTTCAATTTTTTGCTGATTTAGTACCTCTAGGCCCTAATATGATTAATTAAAAATTCATATGTTTGAGTAGTTTTTAAAACGGCAGCTCTCCAATATGGCGGCTCAAAGGATAGAGACTTAACCTAACGTACGGGCATTTGAGTGCATAAATTCAGTCATCATGAATCTATTTTGATTTTGAAGCATTATCTATTATGATTTCGAAGAAAACAATAAGGTTATTTTATGTATTAAAATTTACATACGTTTATACATCTATATATATTTTTATCCTTCGCGCCGCCATATAGATCACGTGAACTCTCAATCGTTTAAACGTATTATTAACAAACTGAATTTTCAAAACAATATTACTTAGCAAATATTGCAGTAAAAATGGTAGCTCTTGTACTTTTGTGCAAGATTTATTATTAACTTTATTTTTAAAAAAGTTTTAAAAATCATGTCTGTAATTCCTTTTCTTATATGAGAATTTGTAATATATCACAATCATATAATTCTAATATAAGTATTTGGTTTTTATCTTATATATACTTTTTTTCAGAAAATTATGATTTTATACGTTTTTTAGAACATTTTTAAAATAAATTAATTATACTTTTAATAAATGTTCAATTTTTAAACCAAGCATACGTTATACGAAATTGTGATATAGTTTGCTGTTTAAAAAATATATACTTAGTTATGATATGCTTATTAAAAAAGTGTGATACAAGTATTATAAAATGTCTCAACTACGACTAAAACTCACGTTTTCATCATTATAAAATTACACTTTTCTATACTCGTAAACGAAAAATCGTTTTATTTGCATATAACTTTTAAACTATTGTTGCTACTGAAAATATACAACAACATGAAAATGTAAAGTTTAAAAAAGAAAACTACAAAATGAACCCAAGTAAGTTGAATTACATTAATTAGTTTACATTAAGTTGAAAGTTTGGCTATTCTAAAGCTTCTTTTAGGAGAAAGCAAAACTGGCAAGTTTAGCCTCTTTTTATATTTAAAATAACTCTCTTAATTTTGCTTTTAAATAATAGTAGTGCAGCTCTTAATGAAAGTCTGTATCTACTTAATAATTTAAACTTTGCAAAAAGTTATGAAAATTATGAGCCAACATTTTTACCACCCTTTCATAAAAATGAGGAGCTGGTGCCCAGATTCCGTCCAGAATTTTTTGCTCAGTGGGCAAAAAAAATCCTAGGTTATTTGTAAAAACTCCTTCTACGGACGACAATACTCGGGCAGAATCTGCTGGCGCTTCTAGCAAAAGTAGAGAGACGCTAATGTAATGTTAAAAGGTTAGCTTAACCACCAGGTAATAAATAAGTTTGACGTCATTAATACTTTAATGTGTTATATTTGATACAGTCCTACTTTGCTATCTGTGCAAAGATTATATAATATGCATGAGCTTCATTTCACTTGACCGTACCAAGTCATTACCTCATTTACCAGGTCATTAACCTTTACCTCATTATGCAATATTATTCTGATTTATTTAGATCTTTATTTATTTAAAGTAGAATTGTATCAAATCGTTGTTTCTGATGAATTATGCGCTTTTGCATCGGAGACTGGTAAATAAAGCACTTTTTTGTCGTAGATTAGTGTATTTTGCACTCTTGCGACGAAAACAAATATATATTGCACTTTCTTGCATAGTTAAACCAAACGGCTTTCCAGAATAGTAGAAAAATCCAAAATTTAACAAAATCTTCAATTATTCAAGATTTTAATAAGACTTTAAGAAAGTTGAAATTTTTAAAAATTAAAAATTCCAAAACATCCAAATTGGAAGTTTTGGAACTTGAACATTTAGAAATTTGATTATTTTAAAATTCGAAAATTTTTAAAAATTTTGATGGATTTTATAATTTTATATGATATTGATAAAACCAAATATAGTACTACCAAAAGCCAACTTCACTAGTCTGTCGCGCAAACGTTCCAAATGTACTAGTTTTTGACGCAAAAATACGAAATGTACTAGTATTCGTTGGGAGCATTAAATATGACAAATTAAAGAATCAATCAAATTAAACTGATTTATTAGCTGGTGATTATGCTAACCTTTTATTAAACTTCTCATCAGCATTTCTGTATACTTTTGCCGAAATTTTTATCAGATTCTGTCGAGTAAAGTCGCCCGTGGAAAGTTTGCAATGCCCCACACACGATTCGCGGCTTAAATTCAAAAGCAATATAGCGAAATTCTAAAGTCACTAGACTATCCTTACAGAAACACATGAGTGCTCCGCTACCCCGCTCTGGCACATACACAACACCGCAGAGTAGCCAGCAGCGGTGGGAGAGGAGCAAAACAAGTATTACGTAAGAGGAATAAGCGCGTCAGCGGCGTAGCCCCCGACCAACGATACACATACGCGCAAAGGAAAAGAGCGAGCGGTGACGCGGCAGCGGCGAAGCGTGCGCAGCTTTGCTCGCCAATTTTAACATAGGTGAAGATATCGCAAAAGTGTGCAAAATTTCGGCGGCTTGATTCGCGCTCTCTTCAAAGCCTATAAAAGGCCCTGCGCGGCCTAGTACAAGCACTAGCTCTACCGAAATTTACGCGGACTAGTCCCTACTCAATTGCACTTAAGCATTGAGTTGAAATATTTATAGATACTCTCTAAAATTAAACAAAATATAAGATAACTCAATTTACGCGTATCATCTAGAATCACAAATAATTTCAAATAATTTACAAATTAAATGTAAAAAAGCTTATTTCAATTGATTAATAATATAGCATAATAAAGCGTTTTAAACATTGATCAATCAGATAAATAAAGATCTAATTTGTATTTTTACTTGTAAAAAAGAGTACTGTAATTTATGTAGTAATCTCTTTTTTAAATCATTCAGTTAAATATATTTTGTTTATTAACTAAAAGAAAAATTAACAAGATCTCGTTTTTTTTAGTATATATTCCCGCTACCTGGTATCCCGTACCTGACCTAAAATTAAATTATTAGTTTTTAATCAATTTTCTCTCTTTTTCTTGACCTGTTGTCGGAACTACGATGCGGGTCAGCAAATGCTTATAGCTCTTTAGTAATAAAACAAATCAAGTATTTTGTACCGGACCAAAATATTAATAACTTTTTGTTTAGTTCAATTTATGACTAAATGTATAGGTCCAATCAATAAAATATTGTTTGTCCAATCAATAAACTACATTCTTTTAGAGATATAAGAAATCAAATAATTTTCAAAAAAAATTTAAAACCTTGATAACTTACGAACCATAGGGGTTTGAAAGCTGTGCAATGAACTTAGCCAAAACACATAATGTATCTACTTGTGTTTACTCCCCGTTGCTAGGGCCTCAAACCTCGCATAACCTCTCTTCTAGAAACTGCGACATGGAGGCTCGTTTTTCTACCTTTACCGTCCACTTGGACTGCCTGCGTGTTTCATTAAATTACGCCTACGTCCTAGCCGACGGTAAAGGTAAAGAAACGAGCCTTCGCGTCGCAGCTTCTAGAAGAGAGGTTTGCGAGGTTTTAGTCCCTGGAATCGGGAAATAAACATAATACCTTACGCGGGACGTGGTGAAAAATAGTATATGCACCACGGGAATTAATATACTATTTTCCCAAAATCTCAAGTGCAATAAGGCCTTTTTACGTCTGTATTCGAGGCACAAAAAAAACTCATTTTTTTTCATGGGCACGGTAACCCAGTTGTGCCTCGCAGAATTTTGTACTCAAAATAATAACGTACCTTATTTTACTTGAAATATACATATATCTATTTTCCCCATACATCCATTTTTTACATACTTTGTAAACACTTATATGATGTGGTCATTTCTTCTTCCAGGTACTATCTAAGGCATGACATATCATTTTTAGTGGGTAACACAATTGTTTTATTTCTTCGGTTCTGAGCTTGCGTTTCAGCAATTGTATTGCCGATACTGCTATGCCACAAGGTGTTAACCTATTTTATAAAAGCAGCAATTTGAACTCTTTCAGCATCATGATTTTTACCCAGGATAACATCGTAAATATTAGCAACATTTTTTATTAAAAATGACATGTCATTCGCTGTTGAGGAGGACTTGAGAATTTTTGAAATGGGATCTTGTTTGCCTAAAATTTTCATCCATTTTCACAATTTTTAATCGTCCTAATCTTCGCAAATTCGCCCTGATTTTGTTATGGTTATAAGGTGTCGTCTCGTGTTTGGATGCTTCCACATTGAGCCAAAGCATTATAGCTCTGTTGTTTCTTCTAAAATTACATTGTCTTATTTTTGATATAATCGTAATGGCACATTCTGTGGCGACTTCATGGTAATTAGCAATCGTAGCTCTTGAGCTTAATTGTATAACATGTTTATGTTGAATGAAATCTTAGTGCACTTTTTGACATTCTTACGAAGCGATTTATTAGACAATGGTTTCTTACACTTTAAGCATACACCATAATCATCGACAGTGTTTTTTGAGTCACCTTAAGGTCTTCTAGATACAAAAAATTCTCTTACTTTATTAGCCTTTATATTATTTAAATAGCTGGCTTTATTTCTTAGATCGTCAAGGATTTTTTGCCTCTTCAAACTTTCTGCACTTTTGGGTTTACCTTTGATTTGTTTAGTCTGATGTATTATTCAACTCTATAATTTCCGTTTTCGTTAGCATGAGCTGAATTATAGTGATCAACTATTTTTGCGTAATGTACTTTCATATTTGGATTTTTTAACCTATCTCTCTCTCTCTTAAGCAGTATAAACAGAAGTACATTTTAGTGCCAGTTGGGTCGATTTTACTTTTTTATTTTTTTTCTTCTTCAAAAGTTTACCTGTTGACTGCATATTGATAGATATATCCAGATCACTTATTAAACTATTATTAGGGGTAGCGCCCTGGCCTTTTCCTTTTTCAGTAGCTTTTGTTTGTGGTTTTTTGGCTTTTTTAGCATTATCATCTAAAAAAGAATTGGATTCAGAGCCACTTGATTCATCTCTTGGAACAGGTTCTGTTGTATTGGTCAAATTTGTATCATCAGATGTACTAGTAAGTTCTGGATCTAAGCTGACCGACGAATTACTAATTCTTCTATCAATATATGAGTTGCGCTATAGACTTTCTTTTTTACAGAAGCTTTTGTTTGTTTTTTGTTGATTTTTGCAGCATCAACGTCAGAGGAAGTATCAGAATCAGAGTCTGTTTCTAACATTTTTCTTTTCTTACTAAGCTTAGATGTATGGGGCGACTGAGGTGACGACTGTAATTCACTTGAGTTTGATTCTGACTCGACAGTATTTAATGCATCATCTGAGGGTACAAACTCTGAACCCGATGTTACACTCTCATACTCAGAATCAGTGTTTATGGGCATCTCTAAAATATAATAATTGTTGGATACAAAATTGCAACAAAATATTATTTTAATAAAAAGGGATCTAAATTAAAAAGAAGGCTAACCTATTTTGTTTTTTCTATTTCTTTTACTACTAAGCTTCATTTTAAAGGTAAATAAAAAGTATTTTTATACTTTGGTTTTACTTTGCTATTGTAAGCTTCAGCTAATTTTTTACATTTTATATTATAATAATGATAATAATAATATAATCAAACTATTACAGTTTTACAAAAACTATGCAACTGCAATAACAAATTAAATATTGTATATTTTTTCATGTGTTCAAAGCCAAGTGTTATCAACGTTGGAAAAATTCAAGTTGTAAAAGTAAGCTATATAAAGCATAATTTGACATGTAACAAGCAATGAAAGCACAGCGAGGAATACGAAGGAACAGAGTCACTGCTTGTTCCTTTATGTGCCTGATATGTATTCCTTCGAGTTATTGGTTGTGTTTGTTTATTCACAGGTTAAACATTATAATGTACATAAAGGCTATTCGCTCCGTAAAATCTGTTGGAGGGGATGGGTGTGTAGCGGTTTCCTCCTACCACCACATGCGGCTCGACGCGTCGCCTAGCGGAGCACCACGACGTGGCGAGCGCGAGGGGAGCTTATAAGCTCAGTCACTTTCATCAGGCAGTCACCGCTTGGCCGCCGGTGGGAACAGATCTAGGCAACTTGTACATGCTTTAATAAAATCTAGTCTCAATCAGCACTCAGTTGCGATAAACATATGCTACTTTCAATCTTACTCCTCCAAAGACGTTTGTGATGAGCCTGCAGCTCGTTCTCCTTCTTCTCGATGGGGCTGAGTTCGGGCGAGGCTCGGCTGTAGCAGTCGAGCGACATCGTGCTCAACCTCGAGCTGGTCCTCGGGAGGTTGACGATCTTCTTGGGGATCCAGTAGGTCTCGGGGTCGGCTTGGGAGAACGTCGGAGTCGGCGAGTCCCTCGGCGCGTCGTCGTCGCTGTCGTAAAACTTGAACGAGATGTCCGTCGATTTGGCCAGTTCGGAGTCGCTGCAGTTCTCCTCCTCACTGGAGGTGTGACGCTCGAGGCTACTCACCGGGCTTGGAACGACTGCCTTCTTGTGTCGTCTGATATTGCCAGGAGGCTTGCGCCTGAGGTTCGGGCGGTGGATTTTCGCGTGGATTTCAGCCATCAGTTTGCGGAACTTCTCCATATCGAACGCGTCCTTAGGTACCTTGTCCTGGATCGTCCGCTGCTTCTTCGGCGTCGAGGTCTGATCTCACCGGAAACGCGTCTCCGGCGACGACTCCTGGAATGGCGTGTCCAAGACTATGTTGATGTTCTCAGCCCCATCGAGAAGAAGGAGAACGAGCTGCAGGCTCATCGTAACCAGCTCAAGAGGGCCTGGGGCATCTCCTACAATATCGGCAAGGACGAGCAGCTCTTCAGCATCGACGAGGCGCAAGTCCCCGACTCTGGCTACTCCGACAGATCCGAAGTCAACTCGAGAGCCTCCTCCTCCAGGGCCACGACGTACGAGCTGCGGAACAACGGCTGGCGGATGACATCCTCGCCGACGACCTCCTCGTCGCCCTTGCCCATTCTGCCCGTGTCCGTACCGGACTATTCTCAACGATTTCCCCCCACGCGTTGGCCGTTCGTGCTTAAATCTTTCTACGTCCGCTACTAACAACGAGATGCTGCACAGGAAGAACGCCAGGAACACGGTGCCCAGCGGCTCCAGGAAGCAGGAGTACAGACCCCCGGCGGCGCCGACTAAGCTCGATGACCTGCACGAGCGCGACGAGGTTAAAATAGTGCCCTATTAACTTGTGGTTGTGCATTTTATACTGCAAATTTTTTAAGAAAGTAGAAAAAAAGAAAAAAATTCGCCGGGTACCGGACTCGAACCCGGGAGCATAAGTTTACTGAGCAACGACTGTCTCGTCGAGACCTCGGGCACAGTGTGGCGGTTAGGCGCGGCGGAGCCGAGAGGGAGGTGGTCGTTCGCGTGTCAGAGTGGAGGGGGAAAGACGAGGCTCGGCGCGAGCCGAACACGCGACACAGAGTTTCGATAATCGCGGAGGAGTGCGCACGTCCGTCAGAACAACGTCAAAGGAAATCTAACGGAATCCACGCGACTGGTCGACAGATTCGAGCAGTTCAACCTGATGGGAGCTCGAGGACAAGGACAAGAAAAATGTATTCCTGCTGTCAGAATAGAGGAAGAAGGCCACGCCGAACGTAATCTCTGCCGGCAGTCGGATTTTCATCGTCGTCCGAACAATTTGCGGAACTACGTCTGGACGGGACACGGTCTCGGCAGTTCTTTATTTCGGCGAATTCTAAGCGTTGTCTGTTCATTAAACGAGTAAGTAGATATCGGAGAATAATTAGAATCAGTAGCATGCGAGTAATTCGAACAATTTGTTCAAATGATTGCTTATTTATTAAGGCGGGTTGTGTATCGACTAGCTTCGGTTCGAGTTCCGACAGGCGCATTGAATTATTCGTGTAAGCGTTTCGGCGGGACAGCGTTCGTCCTCAGTCCGATCTCTGGCGCCTTGCAAGCCATAACAAACGTATTCGACACACTAGCGGGATACATTCCTCAGCTGAAACCTTGAAGGTCACGTTTTTTACACATGTAAAGTTGCGAATTCATATCGAACAATCGTATGCGATATATTCGTAAGTGAGAAATAATAATTATAAATTTATTTATTTACAGCTTTAGTGTATAAGACAGATTTGAGAAGTAGTTTGTTTGATTTAAATTATTTAACCATTTCAAATTTGAAATCATAATGACAATTATTAATGGGCGATTTTTAGTCGGGTTATTGTATAATTTGGCAAAATAAATAATTGTGAAAAAACTATAATTTGTGTAAATGTCTATGCTTATTTGTACATTTAATTGGAATTCTCTTGTCTCCTTTTTTGTTTTTTATGAAGTAATGTTTACCGCGATCTAGGTAGGCCATGTCCATCTATTTAAGCTAATGTTTTAATTGATTCATGCAGATTTTGTCTTGGCTAACGGAGAGGAAGTCTGTGATCGCATAATTCAACGACGTTGACCGCTCCGCCACAAACGTCGTTGGACTAGAATGATTGAAAGTAGCATATGTTTATCGCAAGGGTGGGATGGCCTTTAGTTTAAATTAAGTTTGTTTAAGCTTAAACATTATTTGTTAATATTTAGGTTTTTACAGCTGATAGCGTTTATAAATTCGTTTGCATAGTCATGGGGGGTTTACTTGTATATAAGCTACCTACTGACGTATATCCCTATGTGAAAATCGTTGTGTAGCTTTCTAATTGGTTTTTTTTTAGTACACAAAGAGTTTTTCATGTTAATTAAGATGGTAACTAACAGAAAAGAGGCTGACGCAAAGCCCCGCTCTCCGTCTTTTTCAAATTGCGCGCGAGTGCGGAGCGCCAATGAGAGCGTGGCCGCGGAGCAGGCCACTGCGCATGCTCCGGATCCGCGTACAGCAGAAGAGCAACTCTCGCAAAATGGACTATGGAAATTCATTTTCTACTCCGCGCGGTCTGAATTGAGCCGCTTGGTGCGTTTTCTGCACTTCCGGTCGCCAACCCTGTCCATCAACCTCAATCTCCAAAGGTGAATACGGTGGCGCCGTCTGTTAAGGGGATGTTGTCCCAAAAAATACTGTTTTTCCATTACACAAAACTTTTTAGAAAAAGCCTGCAAATGAAAAACTGAGTCCGGAGCGCCGCAGTGTTAAGTTTAATGAATTCGTTCTACCAAAAGAAAATTTAAATCGGACTATCTGTTTTTCTAGAAGTTTGAAATACAAAATACCCCGTGGCGGATATATGAAGCTTTTATGCCGACATCACCTTAGGGGCAATGTACATAGGCGCTCTGCTCTGCTCTGCTCTGCTCTGCTATGCCTCAGCTGCGCTAAGGCCCTGGCCACATAGACGCGTATACGTGCGTTATATCAAAGGATGTATTTCTTAAAGCCATTTTTGGCTCCGAATGCGAAAACTGAATCAACTTATGAAGTGCAAAGGAGTATACAATCTTCTGAGACCGGTTCAGAAGCTTTTATTAAAGAACTTGAAACATATCGTATAAACACTCAGAAATTGATTCCAAATGAATATGTTAATATTTTAAATAAGAAATTATAGGAGAACACTGATACACGTGTACAAAGATTAAAGTTTTGTATCATCATGAAATCAATAAGAGCTTTTAAAAAGCATTTAGAAAGTCAGGTAGAACATTGTAAAAAATGAAATTTCTATTTGTAAAATAATGTAAAAAAGCGCTTGAATAAAATTTTATAAATAACATTTGTTGAAACATTTCTTTTTATATGTTGATCAATGCCAATTTGTATACAAAATCTTGTATAAAAAGTAACAGTTTGTAATATATGCTTTTAAAGATTTAAATATGAAATGAATAAAAACTTAGATAAAGTGATATGCCTATGCATATACATTCACACACAGACTCTACCTATTGATTTCAATCTTTCTATCCTCCCCCCCCCCCCCCTGTCTCTCTGGCATTCGTGCCATGCCATCTGCTCTGCTCAACTGATGTAGCTTCCATTTACTTATAGTAGCTATAGGTATACCTCCTACTTTATGAGGTATATGTACAATATACAGTGAGAAAGAAACTCCGCCATTTTATATTGCTCCAGACGCAATTATTTTGGAGTCGAGTTGGTGAAAATCGGAGCCGCTCGCCATTTCGATAGAATTACAATGTTAATTTATTATATTGCATAGGATAGTTCACAGCCATCATAAACATCGATTGCATTAAAAAAAACAAAAAACAGAAAAATACGCTTCAAATGAAAGAAACAGTGAGTACCATGTTTTCTAGATTTATTTCTCATTTTACAAAACTGTAAAAAAACATAAATTAGCTGATATCATAAACTTTGCATGCATAATTAAAAAAGAAATAAAATATGAAATGATTAGTAGCACCATTTATAGCTGATTTTTTCTTCTGAGAGATAATATTAATTAATCTGCAAATATATTTTTATTCGTTAGTTACAGTAAATAATAAAAATTGCATCACTTATTTATTCTGATCAATTACCTTTGAGGGCATCTTGTTGCTGATCGAACTGTTCCAGTTTTGTTAGAACGTATTCCAGACATTGTTCTTCATAACCTACTGGAATTTGACTGAACGCAGAATTCAAATGATGTCTGAAATCAATTGTTGATTGCTCAGATTGATCTGATACTTGAGCTATTTCTGGATTGTCCATTTTTTGTTGGACTTCCTGTAGAGTTTGAAGCATTTGGCTTTGCAACTCCTGTATTTTTTGATTATCTTCTGCCATTATCTTAAGTTTCTTTTTTGCAGGTTCATCGAGAATTGGTACCCTTGGTGACTGTGGAGCTGGAGGAAACAACTTTAAACTCGGATTTCTCCTGGTAGCAGATGAGCAGCTAGTCGATGGAAAGGTGGCAGTGGCAGCAACCTCTGGCATCCCCTTATACATCAAGGTCCCTGAAAAGGTAAAACTTATACAACTTACTCTAATACTGATTAAATGAATATTTTTTCTGTAAACTTACGTAATCCCACATCATAACTTGTTTACCAGCAGCAGATGAATAGCTTGGCGATACAGAAGTGGCAGTGGACGATGGCTTTGCTGCAGCCTGCGGTATCTCCTTGGACATTAAGTTTTCTGAAAAGGTACAAATTTTACTACTTACTCTAATATTGATTGAATGAATTATTTTGTAATAACTTACGTGATGCCTGTTTATTTGTAGGAGCAATGATGCCAGTCGACAATCTTTCACGATGAGCCAAAGCAGGTTTTAGGAACAATAAATGTTGATAGTATGGGAAATCATGTTGGACGGCAGCTGACCCTGTTCCTGAATTTTTTTCATTGTTCAAGCACTTTTTGAATTGCTGCACTAGCGTTTGCCAGATTTTAATGGCCTCAGATACTGATGAAGGGAATATTAAGTAATTAATAGATAAAATACGCAGTCTACAATATCAAAATACAAAAATATCTGAAAAATTTGTTGTAACCTGATATTTTGATGTCCAATTCCTTCAAATAATTTGTGAGTACCTTGATTTTTTCTATTTTATCTATTGTATAAATATAGCGTTCATCCATATTATCATAGAGATCAGGATTATTCATGTAATAATTTATAATAAGATCATGGACAATTGGTTTTTGGAATTCTTCTAAATTGGCCATTTTTTATTTAGTCATTTAGTTATTGAAAAGAAAAAAATCAATCATTCAAAATCTTCAACATAACCTCTATAATAATCTTAATAAACAATAAGTAATAAGGATATAGTAATTTATAGTAATAGTTTCCACGAATCTATTAGAGAATTTAGTAATATTTTACGCATATGAATAATACTTATTAATAACAGCATTACTTACAGATCAAACAATTGAAATATGGATAATCCAAGTTACCACAAGATGTGTGACAAGATGAACGACGAAATTGTAGAACTTTTGATTAATTTAGTTCAACAAGAGTAAATGATTTATGATAAACAAAATGCTGATTATATACAAACTGAATTGAAACAGCAAAAGTTTGATATTATTTCTCAAGCAATTTTTCAAATGTATAAACAAAACTTTACAGGTATATGTGTGTTGTATTAATAAAATGTTATACTTGGAAGATTTACAAAATTATCTGCAATAAATATATATATATATATACATAAATGTGATTGCAGATATAGAATTGATGGCAAAATGGGAGTCTCTGAAGTCGAAATTTGTGGAGGAACACAAGAAAATAACTGGTTATGCTCCATCAGGTTCAGGGGCCCAAGCTAGTTTAACAACAACCTGGATTTGGTACAACGCTCTTAAGTTTTTAGAACCGTACGTACAACATGCTAAAATGATATATTCCCTAGAGCCTTTTGCAAAGCCCAAAGAGTCTAAATTCAAAAAACAAAAGAAAAATGAAGATGATACAAATCAGAGTCTTGAATCTTCTCGGCATGAAATAAATGATTGCTTACAAATATTAAAAAATCCGTCTGTTATTAACGAAACATATAATAGTGATAAATTCATACCTACAATTAAAGAAGGTTTTAAAACATTTCCTGATGAATTAAAATGTAAATGCACGGCAGAAATTATAAAATATATTAATTCCTTAAATAACGAAGTAAAATAAAATATCTCATGTACAAAATAACTTTAAAAGAAATAAATAGTTTGGTAGTATTTCTATTGGTCTTTCTTTTTTTTACAGCAAACTACGATTTAACTTTGTAAAACATCTTTTTGATCGTCAGTACGGCTTTAATGACAAAATTGATTTTTAAATCACGTTCAATTTACAACGACCATTTGAAAATGAGATTTTAAATAGTGTAATGTCCCACGTTTATACACCTTAGCAATTACGAATATATATATATATATATATATATATATATATATATATATATATA
>QLSS01000415.1:53747-99054 GCA_024372645.1 Trichomalopsis sarcophagae
ATATATATATATATATATATATATATATATACACACACATACATCGCCTGTACGACTGCATTAGTGTACCCATACAGACAACGTATACTAAACCGATTGCAACAGCACAAAACCAATCGCCGAACATCGGAGCGAGCACTTTGACCTACGAGTCAGCGTTTCTTATACGCGCGTACTACTGACTTACTTTTGTACATCGTCGTTGCACGTCAGGTGTTGATTGGTCGATCGTTGCCGCGTTCCACATAATTTCACAACTCCTTGAATCGTCACCGAGGCTTTAAAAAGCCAGGAAACGATCCACGGAGTGCCTTTTGTATAAGTAACTTGTCGTCGTGTAGCTGTACCCGGTTAGCGAGTACGAGTGCTATACCTTTGTACGCATCGCCTATTGAGTGCCTAGAAAACACTCAAACTCTGTATACAAGTTATAGTAGAACTCCTTGTTTTCTGGTTTGAGAGTCTGCATCGTGCAACAAGCGAAGGGCCCGTCGATAGCAGACCGGCGTTAGTGGGAAACCATAGAGCAAATTAGATTTAGCGTACATAAATCTGCCACGCGTAATCGTGTAGATTAAGATCAATTAGCATCTGTCGTGCCACGAAGGACTATCCAGTTCAGGTCACATATCAGAACGAATATACTGTAAGTTAAGTTTATTGTATCAACATCAAATTAACTATAAGATATCAACGCACAAGTAATAATATCCTGTAAGAAACTGTATTGTCTGCTGAGTTCTGGGTTGTCTCCAATAAAACAAAGATAACAATTTAATCAGTTTCTACAATATTTATTCTATTAATTAAGAGTGATCCATATAATAACCTAGATCCTAAAGAATTAAATAGAAAGATCATCAAGTGCCTATAAAACCAATAGTAACAAAAGTAAGAATTTCAGGACAAGCACGACGTCCGCGCGTAAGTATAAAAGCGGACTCAGCATCGTCCACCAAAAGCGGACACTTGTGCAATTAGATATACATTGTATACCTATATATCTAGTCCATTCATTCAACTTAAGTATCTCTAGTAACAATAAAGCTCTCGAGCTTATGCTAGTTCTCGCGAATAAATAATTATTTGTAAAACTCACGTAGCCCGTATTCCTATCAAATACGGTCTTTACAATAGCAAAATGGAATTTGCCTTAAAAGTAATTGTGCCATCTCAGAACTCAAAATTTGTTAAAATTTGGATTTCTCTTTTAAAAATTCCTCAAATCAAAAGAAGAAGTTGGTGTCTAATTTTTGTAAATGGAGAATTTCTCATCATTGACATCATTGGCGATTTAGAAGATTCTAATATTTATGAGTAATATTTCATCTATCTGTAAAATGAAATTAGATGTGTATACATTTTCTTAATGAGCGAACGTCGGTTATGGACATAATACATGGGAACTCTGAGATAAAGATTTCCTCCATTAACAATTATCGGAAAGGATGATTGGGCTCGGTTTTTCGAGTTTTCGGGTTGAGTAATTAAATCACTCTAATTTTTCGCTATTGGCTAAGATAATGTGAGGGAGGAGAGTAACATTTTCCCGAAATTTTCCTGCAAAGTGGTGGAAAAAGGACTCGCCCACCTTTTTGGAAATAAATAGCCCGCGACATGCTGGATCTCGTCAGTTCAGTTCATCATCATTTTTCCTCACATCAACAACATTTAAAAGTGAAAAAATGGTTTACAGCAAGAGTTCACGGAGCAGCAGCAGCATCAGCTGCAGCAGTAGCAGCAGCAGCAACAGCAGCAGCAACAGCAGCAGCAGCGATAGCGTTAGGAGCAGCCGAAGGAGAAGCACCAGGAGCCACATCAACATCTCGCGGATGCGAGATAGCATTAACTGGTTTATCAGCAACGCGCATATAATGTTGATGATGGTTGACCACTTAGAATGGGCTACGAAGGCCATCGACACACGTAAGTTTTTTGTTTTTTATTTTTGTATTCTGGTTAGTAAATTACATAACTATTCCAGTAAAATAAGAAATGTCTCAGATCACATGTAATTATCGTTCGAGGTTGATAATCATGCGATGTGAGCTTTCTTTTTTTACCGACCTAGGTGTGTATACTATTTTTTGTTCTGCTCGACGACATCGGAAAGTGGCAACTTCGTTTCGCGTAGCGGTCCGAAAGTTGACGCTTTTCAGCCGGAGGGACAGAACAAATTTTTTTTACCAGGATATCTGTCTCTGTGTGTGTGTGTGCGCGCGTATATATTTAAACAAATTTTTTAATAATTGATTTTTTTTTCAGTCCCGTCACTGCCACCGATTGCTGGCATGCAGCAGTTATACAGCACTCAAAAAAGGAAAAGGTCTGAAGATCGGGAGAGCCGTAACAAAATCAAACGAGCAAAAACTGGTAAAAATATTTATTTATTATATTTTTTTATGTTTAATTTCAAATAAAACATTTGTTGTTGTTGTTGTAGCTGTCGCAGGAACGTCATCTACTGTGATGACAAGCCAAAACGTAAGAAAATCGATTAGAGATCTTGGACCGATTCCGAAGATCACAAAAGGTAATTTTAAAATTTTATTAAATTTTATTTTAAATTTTTTTAAATTTTATAATATAATTTTTATTTGTTTTTTTATTTTTTCACATAAAAATACGGCTGTAGTTTTATCGTCGAGGCCATCGATGTCGAAAGAAACAACGCCGAGAGTAGCGACACCGAGGGCATCGACTCCGAAAGTAGCGACGCCGAGACCAACATCACCCAGTACATCTGCTCAACTGGCGAAACCTCCGACGCCATCAGCATCGCCTAGGCCGGAGGCGAGGTGTGCACTTATAAATAGCTTATGTAAGTATTTTTTTTTTTTATACAATTCGGTAAATAATATATTTTATACAAATAAACTAATTATAATTTTTTTTCTTTTTTTTACAGTCGAGCCGGAACAAATCTTCGAAAAAGATAGGCCGTCTGTCATTGAAAAAAAGTTTGACGCCGAAAGCACCGACCAGCAGTAATACGAGCACGAGCAACAACACCGGTGCCAATAGCAACAACACCAGTGCTAATAGCGGCAAATGCATGCCGCGTATAATTACAGATATAATTTTAGACTAATTTGATTGTATTTTTTATTATTTTTAATATATTATTTTAAGAAAAAAATTGTAATTTGTAATATTTTTTATCTATTGTTTATTTTTATTTAATAAATAAATTATATTATTTATATTATTATAATTATTATTTATATTATTATATTATTTATATTATTAATAAATAAATAAACACCCTGCTAGGAAAGATCTCGATAATATCTACCGATATTTGACCCCCCCCCCCAACCATAATTTATAGGGTTTTTCTAGCAGGGAAAAAAGAAAATATGGTAAAAAATTGTTTTTTTATTGAGAAAAATATAAACATGTACATAGAGTTTTTACATCCACCTCATCCTCTCTCATTTTATCAAGTATTAAATTATGTAGCCATGATCGTAAAGTTAACACATTTTGCATAGCGCACATAGGCTTTTTTCTTATGCATAAATCGTGGTTTAAACAATAATAATTGTAACGTAAGTTGTGTAATACAGGAGCACCGAATTCGTCGATATTGCAGATAGCACTGAAAAAACATAAAAAAAATAATATATTATTATAGAAGTATGAAAAGTATAGATATAGTATGAAATAATATGAAAAAGTATAGATAAAGTATGAAAAATGTATGAAAAAAGTATGAAAAAGTATAGATAAAGTATGAAAAAGTATGAAAGAGTATAGATAAAGTATGAAAAAGTATGAAAAAGTATAGTTAAAGTATAGATAGCATATAAAAAGCATGAATAACTTACACATGTGGTATGAGTGATGTCAACCATTGGACTTTTTCCTCGCCTTTAACAAATAATCGTTCTACACCTTGCGTACATATTTGTAAAATATGTTGAAGGCGATTGTAAGGAATATCGCCAGCATCCCATGCTATTCCATGGTGAGACTTTTATAACCATTGGCTCATACACTTTTCCTCGGCAGACAGCTCTTCCCACGTTATCGGTAGTTTAAATAGGTAGGTAGTCGGTAAGGCTGTTTTCTTCATATTCAAAAAACTAATTTCTTTAAAAATAAAAGAATTTGCGAAGATTCTTTTAAAACCTTGCACATCACATATGTACCCGTTTTCATCAGCACATTGCAGCATATAATTTTAAAAAAAATTTTCGTAATCAGTAGCTCTATCCATCTTGTTCAGTTATCGAGGAAGCCAAATTAAAGAATATGAAGAAAGTCGACTCACCAAAAATTTTTAAGCAAGAAACTCCACCTCGTTTTAGGTGGAGAGGAAAAATATGCTGCACCTCATTGGTTGAAATGAAAAAACAAAGAACAGATTTTTCTTTATTGGATAAAATCATCCCTTCCCATTAAAATTTGTCCCTCTACTCAAAAAAAAACTTTTCTTCTTCACCATTGGTCCACGACTTAAATATTTATAAAAAATGCGTTCCTTCCAGAGAAAATTTTCCCTCTCTTTACTCTCTTTTCCACCTCTTCTTCCATAGATTTTCCTTTAAAAGGAAGCATTTCCTTAGACGATCACAGTTCGCAACTAATGTGGTAAAGATATAGTTAAAGTGAGAGACTGTAGTGAAAAAAAAAAACACGATGGCGTCAATGAGCTTCTTTGAATGTCTCGTTCAACTACTTCGTGATACATTACAAAGTGAACATAATCTAAGCATTAACGATATTCATTATTGGCTAGATATGTGCAATAACACAATTAAAGAATTAAGTGAAAAAATTAAAAAATCGGATCTTACAAGAGGTGAAAAACAAAAATATCAGACTTGTATGACACATCTCTCATGCGTACAAGTTGAATTTGAACAACGATTGCAAAGAGGAGGCAGTTTAGAAGCTGAAGAAGCAGATGCTAGAGTTGAGTGGCGTGACGTAGAGTCTGCTTTTCAAAATCAGATTAGAACAGGTGTGATTGTTAATTAATATAAAACATGTAGATATTTTGAGCATCATGAAGGCTGCTCAGATGATTTTTAATGAAAAGATCAAAGCTTGTTTAGAAGAGTATAATGCTTTAAAAGTTAATTCAGATTTCATTGCTTAATTTATAATACAGAAGAGTGGTGAAGAAACGACAGATATTAAATATTTTACGACTGAAAGTGTTACCATATTCATGTCAACAGATTTGAAAGAATGGTTCAAAGTGAACATCCAAGATTCCATTGAATCACAAATAGAAGAATTTCAAGAAAAAGATTCTGGTTGGAGTCTAAAGAGTATTATAAGTTTATGCATAAATATAAAAAAATATTCACCAATTAAAGGTAGTTCATACATAGCACTTCCATCATTTCTAGCGAAAAAAAAGCGTGTGTAAACGTGCAAAACAATGACAATCAGTGTTTCAAGTACACAGTTCTTTCAGCACTACATCCTTGTGAAACTAATGCTTTTCGAGCGAATCATTATCAGAAATATGAAAATGAATTGAAGTTTGATAACATTGAGTTTCCTGTAAAACTGAAAGATATTCCAAAATTTGAAAAACTTAATCATCTGTCAGTAAATGCATACATGCTAAGAAAGTATGGAGCAAAGTTTGAAGTGTCACCTTGTCATGTTAGAGCTGGAAAGAAAGAAAAGCATGTAAACGTGCTTATCATTCAAGATTTCTACATAGATGAGTACGAAGAAAATAATTGTGATGATGATGGAAATCCTCCTAAATATCATTATGTATAATCAATCTACCTAATGAAGAAAATAACATTTTGAAATTCGAAGATTTCAGTAAGAGTGAAAAAGTTCCTTTCGTGATATACGCAGACTTCGAATGTATATTAAAACCCACAGAGAATGAGAAAGCTTTTCAACTTCATGAAGCATTCAGCATTGGATACTACTTGCAATGCAGTTTTAATAATAAATTATGTGGTTATAAATCGTATAGAAAAAATAGTGAAAACAACGAGTCACCTGCTGAATGGTTTGTAAAAGAATTAAAATCAATAAGTGAGAAGATAGATAATCTCTATATCAACTGTTTGTCACATATGTCGAAAATCTATTCGTGATGGTGAACTTGCGGTACGAGATCATTGCCACCTCACTGGACGGTATGTTATCACTTTCTCTAAGTAATAAAATTAATTTAATTTGAATATAAAATAAAAATCATTTTTCTTTTCTTCAGTTTCAGAGGTGCAGCTCATAATTCGTGCAATTTAAATTATAAAGATTCATCATTTATTCCTGTCGTTTTTCATAACCTCAATTACGACACACACTTTATTCTGAAAGAGATCGCTATTTCTACATTATTGAAAGGACGAGTTACTCTCATACCGCATAATAAGGAAAAATATATTTCTTTTACAAAGCATATGGATGACTGTGCCATAAGTTTTAGATTCATAGATTCTTGGTGTTTTTTACCATCATCGTTAGACAAACTTTCTTCATACTTAGAAAATGTGCCTATAGCAGTCAAGGAGTTCCAATCAGATGGATATACTGATGAAAAGATCAATCTTCTTAGACGAAAAGGAATATTTCCATATGACTTTGTGCATGAATTAGATAAACTTGCATTAACAAAACTGCCTGAAAAGAAAGAGTTTTACAATAAACTCACTGACTCTCACATTTCTGATAAAGACTATCAACAAGCTGTTCAAGTCTGGAATACATTTAATGTAAAAACTTTAGGTGAATATTCGGATCTTTATTTAAAAACCGATGTATTGCTACTAGCTGAAGTGTTTGAAAGTTTTCGGGAAACATCTCTTAAAGCTTACGATCTATGTCCAGCACACTTTTACACTACACCAGGACTAACCTTTTCAGCTGCTCTTAAAATGACAGAGGTTGAATTATAGCTTTTGACGGACATTGACATGCTGCTGTTTATTGAAGCAGGCATACGAGGCGAAATAAGTCAATGTTGTAATCGTTACGCCAAGTCAAATAATCCATACATGGGTGCTTCATATAACAAAGAAGAAAAAATTAAAACTTTATTATACTTTGACATAAATAACACAGACACACAAAAAAATAAAAAAGGTTTGTATCAAGAACGAGATTATAGTATTTCCATGTATGTATTATCGATGAATCCAAATCTGATCTCAGAATTGCTCCATCACCTCAGGATTCTGAGATAATTGAAAAAATTGTATTTTCGACTATCCTTGAAATTCAAAGTCAAGTATTTTTTAAACGAATAAATATATGGCTATTATATAGTATTCATTATTTCTTTCAAGATTACCTTTGCCCTATTTAAATGAAATTGTTTGTTATCGATATATTCGTATTTTAAATTTTCAAATTGTTTTAAATTCTGATTACTGCTGAATACACATATTTGCAAAATTTTAAATACGAATAATCTCGATAACAAAGAATTTCATTGAAATAGTGCAAAGGTAATCTTAAAGGGAGTAATGAATACTATATAATAGCCATATATTTATTCGTTAAAAAATATATTTGACTTTGAATTTAAAGGGTAGTCGAAAATACAATTTTTTCAATTATCTCAGAATCCTGAGGTGATGGATCAATTCTGAGATCAGATTTGGATTCAGCGATACTACATACATGGATATACTATAATCTCGTTCTTGGTGCAAACCTTTTTGATTTTTTTGTGTGCCTGTGTAATCTGGATGGATGGGCAATGGGGCAGCATTTACCAGTAGGAAAGTTCAAGTGGGTTGATTATGAGTCGAATCCAAACTTCTACAATACAGCACCTGATTCAGATGAGGAATATATTGCTGAAGTAGATTTGGAGTATCCAGAGGAAATTCATGAGGATCATCGAGATTTACCTTTCTGTGTTGAGCATCGTACACCATCTGGTTCGAAACAGAAGAAACTTCTCACTACACTTTACGATAAAAAAGGTATGTGATACATTATCGAGCTCTCAAACAAGCACTAGACAATGGTCTTCGATTGAAAAAAGTGCATAGACTTTTGAGATTTGAGCAGAAGGCTTGGCTCAAGCCTTACGTTGAACTGAACACAGAAGAAAGAAAGCAATCAAAGAATGAGTTTGAAAAACTCTTTTACAAATTGTTAATTAACGCGGTGTGTGGAAAGTGCATCGAACGTGAGCGATCTCGAGTTGATGTGAAATTAGTTAATAAATTTACCGGCAGATATAGAGCAGAAGCACGCATAGCTCAGCCAAATTTTCACAGCTGTGCCATATTTGATGAAAATCTAGTCGCTATTCAGATGAAGAGAACGAGTATTACAATCCAGAAACCGATATACGTTGGTCTTAGCATTCTTGATTTATCCAAGACGTTAGTTTACGATTTTCATTACTCGTATATGAAAAATCGTATTGGAGATAAATGTAAACTACTCTATACAGACACCGATAGTTTGATATACGAAGTAGAGGACGTTGACATGTACAAAATAATGAAAGAAGATATTGAAAGATTTGATACTTCTGATTACAATGAAAATAATCCGCATGGTATTCCTCGGGTAAACAAGAAAGTTCTTGGGGTGATGAAGGATGAATGCTGTGGAAAGATCATGACAGAATTTATAGGATTACGAAGTAAAATGTATAGCATTTTAATAGAAGGAGGAGAAACCATTAAAAAAGCTAAAGGCATAAAATCTAGTGTTGTTAAAAAATCAATCACTTTTGAGGATTATCGGAAATGTCTAGACAAGATCTCATAATCATACAACGTGAACAGTGTAATATTCGTTCAAAATTGCACATAGTACACACTGAGAAACAGAACAAAATTGCTCTAAGTCCTCATGACGATAAGCGATTTATTCTACCGGGTAGTACCGATACTTTACCATGGGGACACTACAGAGTTATAGAAGAACAGATGGCGCAAGCTGTACTTGAAGTAGAGAGGGAAAATGAAGTGGAGAGGGGATTCAATGCCAACAGCCCAGCAAGAGTGGAGAGGGGAGTCAAACGAGCCAATGACAACAGCTCGGCAAGAGTAGAGAGGGGATCTGAACGAGCTGATGTAAAGATTGAATGGTCTACTGATATGATTGAGGAGTTTTCGTATGAGTGGGATTCAACCATGGAGAGGGATAGACCAATGACGAATGATATACTGCAGGAGGCTATGGAAAGGGCAGATATCGTGGAGGGGAATTGGCTATATGATGCGGTGCAAGAGGCTGAGGAGCACATTCGATCAGTCGAAGAAGCTGAAGTCTGCCAACCTAGTAGAAAAAAAGCAAAACTCCAAGACTCTTAAAGTAAGTTTACACTCGAATTACCGAAAACTTGTATAAAAATTTCATTTTACTAATATTACTTTTTTCCTCTTTTTCTAGAATGGATCTATCGGCACTTAACAAGATTGCTGAAAGCAACTTCTTGCCAAGAAAGAAGCTGACGGAGTTGGAAAAAAATCATAAATCAAATCAATAAAAGAGACACACAGATTTATTTGTAAATACATTTTTATTCTCTTAAACTTGTACATATAATAAATGAAATAAATATATTACTAGCGACAAATGCCTCGCTCGCCAACGCTCGCTCGGTTGCAGTTCGTTTATGACCCTATCGCATTGAACAATTTTAAATTAGTACTATTTGCTAAAAGTTAATTTAAAATTGATATAATAGTTAAATAAAATTCGACACATTGAAAACATTGCATTACTCATACTTAAAATAAAATAAAAATGCAGGTATAGTTGTCAAAAAATTATTAAAAAAGTAATTTCTTCTAATTTTTATATTTTTTCGCAATTAAAATAAATTGTGACTTATCTAAAATATTAACAGTATTACGTTTACAGTGTGATACATGTTTTTGATACGTAATTTACGTAAACAAATTTGAATAAATTTTTTTAGGAAATATTCGTATGAATATATGTGTGTGTGTATGTGTGTATGTTTACCGTAATATCTATAATGTAATATCGATCAATGTATTTTGGTTTTATTGTGAATTGTCAAATTTCAAAAATTTTATTTTCTATTATTTTTTATGATGAAATAAAATTTTCCAAATGCGATCAAATGTAACTAATAGCGTATATTATTTTGCATTAATAGTTATTTTGATATCTAATAAAACGTTTTTTCTGCAAAATTCTCATATCTTTAAAAGTAATTGATACAGTACCTTTAAAAAATCCATGACTATGCTTAATAACAATACTTATGAATTGTTAAAATTTCATGTTGATCCATGCATTAGTTTTTGAGTGATTAATCAAAAATCAAAAAACTGAGTTTTCTATGTCCAACGTTTACGGGAGTAAAAAGGCTTAAATTAACTTATAATTTGGGAAAATATAGATATGTAATTTACGTCTGTTAAGTTCATTTTGCAGCTTATTACACAGATTAGTTCAAAAGATATTAGGGATTATATTTTTTTATCTCTCACGCTGTATACCCTATATAACTGAAAATCATTATTTTTGTTAAAACTTATAACTTGCTACAAAATCCAGAATGTTTCAAGAAAATGCATAGTATTAGGTGGCTTTGAGGTCTAATTTTCATATGAGTTTTAATTCATTTGTTATCATTATTCATTTCCGGAGAAAAAATTTAATTTTGGCAAAAATTATTTTTCTATGTAAAATTTAAAATATCAGTTCTTCATTTTAAATTTAATTAACAATATAATGATTAGGCAATGAATATATCTAAGTTTGCATACAGAAAATTTTTTTAAAACATTTTAAAAAAGTATTAACATACTACGATGGATTAAAACAATATTTTATTTTTTGGAACTATAAATTAAGTTGGAGGAAGCTACGCGCCAATGATTTGGCAGCTTTTTTTTAGATCGTTATAAAAAAAATATTTTTTGTCCAAATTATTAGTGAAATTTGACTGTATGTTATTTATTATTGAGGAATAATTTATGTCCTCACTGGATAATATGCCATACTTTATAAAGTAAATGTACATTTTTTAAATTTCGAATAAATGATTTATATTACTTTCTCCTAAAGGAAGCTTTGTAATAGTAAAATTTTCAGTTTTGTCAAACTTCTGGAAAATACGTTTTGTTGTGTTAGAAATTTAAATTAAGTGTTTTTAGAAAATGTCCGTATGTATGTGGGTGTATATGTATACCGTGATATCTACGAAATTATACAGGCAATGTTATTAGAATTTTCTATTATATAGTGTGCTACATTTGTGAACGAAGTTATAGCATTTTTTGGTATATTTTCAAAATTTAAAAGTTTGGCGGCGCTGCTAAAAAACCGATTCAACCCGATAAAAATCAATAAGATTCACCATTCAAATCGATAAAATTTTTTATCTTCTTGAATGGTGAATTTTAATTTCAATTTTGCAATAGGTCTTGATAAAATTTGACATAAGTTGATATGGATCGATATAGACCGATCAAACTTCATACAAAAACTTATAATTGAAATAAAGAGACTCGAGATATATCGATTTCAATTGTTATTTTTTGTATAGAGTTTTTATAGGCATACATCGACCTATATTGGCTCATATCGACCTAAATCCAAAAAATGAAATTAGGATTCCCTATTCAGCTCGATCAGACATTTTATCGGCTTCTATTAACTTTTTCTAACAGGGGGATTACTCATATATTTACACTACTACATATTAGAAAGGGTGGAGCTTAAAGGCAAAGTGGAGGAGGTTACATGCAATGAATGTAGAGATAAAAAAGGAAAGTAGGAGGAGTTTAGTATAAGAACAGATTAAAATTGATTTTATTGACGAAACGGCTTTAAAGAATAAGGTGTGTGCGAGCTATGAGAATAAAAGTGAATTTTTATTTTTTATGTTTTTGTATTTTTTCCTTTTACATATGTTTCGATGCTTTAATCATAGCCTTCATTAATGTTGTGAGGTTATTTTCCATTCTTTGATTATAATTTGAATAATTTGTATTATTATATCTATGATTTCTATTGTTAGAATAATTATTTCTATAATTATAATTATTATGATCGTTTCGATAATATTATTATTTTATATTTATTAATATTTTTATTGTTTATTGAATTTGTTAATAATTGAGAGTATTTACATTTCTTGTTTTTAAATTGATTATGATTATTGTGCTGTTGATGCCTATTGCTGGATTGATTCGGTCTTCTTTCTTTTTTTGATATAAATCATAAAATTCTAAATATAATGGAAGGATGCTGTTTTGATTATTTAAGTACAGATACAGCAGAAGATGATAATGGAGAAAACTTAGATGTTATGTTACCTACAGAATTCTTAAATTCATTAACTCCTAATGGACTTCCTCCACATAAGTTACAATTAAAAGTTGGTGCTATTGTAATTTTATTAAGAAATTTAAATATTAATGAAGGTCTTTGTAACGGTACAAGATTAATTTTAAAGCGATTCTTAAAATATTCAATTCAAGCCGAAATTCTAAGTGGAAAAAATATTCGGAAATTAGTTATCATTCCACGAATAACATTCTCACCATCTAAGGAAGAAGTACCTTTTAATATGCGCCGGAAACAATTTCCAATTAGATTAGGCTTTGCAATGACAATCAATAAATCACATGGTCAATCATACAATCAAGTTGGTGTTTATCTACTATCACCAGTTTTTAGTCACGGTCAATTATACGTCGCTTTATCTAGGGTAAGAATTAGAGAAAATTTAAAATTGCTACTACTAAATAATGCTAAAATTGAACATAAAGCAGAAATTTATACAAAAAATATTGTATTTAAAGAAATATTGTAAAAATCGGCTGCAGCATTCGTTTGATTGCAGCGCTGGAAATGTGAAAATCGGCTGCAGCATTGCTTTGGGTGCAGCGCTGGAAATGTGAAAATCGGCTGCAGCATTCGTTTGAATGCAGCGCTGGAAATGTAAAAATCGGCTGCAGCATTGCTTTGAATGCACCCTGGAAATGTGAAAATCGGCTGCAGCATTCGTTTGAATGCAGCGCTAGAATGACTCTCGAAAAAATATTCCTACCAGCACGTCCTCGCCGTGAGAGTTGGGCAACATATATATTGTTGGCAGACGCTGGAAGGATACTCTTATGTTGTTAACAATTTTTTTTTTTTTTTTTGTTCAGGTCTTCAAATTATCACGGAATTACTTTCAGTTTGATGGAACATTTGTAAAAGATCATTTAAAGGTATATAGTATATAGATGAATTTAAGGTATATACAGGGTGACCCAATTTAAACGGGCACCGCTCATAACTCGTCAGGGACAGCCAGAATCGAAAAAATGGTAGAGACCAAAGTTATAGGATAGCGAAGGGGCAACCCGATGGTGACCTTGGATTTGACTTTGAACGCGTTTTTCAAGGTCATTTGCAGGTCAACTTTGGTTTTTTAAATAGGAACCCCATTCTTTTATTGCGGGAATGGAAAGAGCGGTAAATTTTACGTTCAGAATGGTATGTTCGGTTGCGGCACTGAAGGTCATCTCAATGTCCTGCAGCCAGAATGAAACCCCGCCTACGTAATTCCTCTAGCAACGCCAAATTAAAAAAAAGTAGTAGAGACCAAAGTTGTTGTATAGGGGGGGGGGGGGGGTTGTGACCTCGAATTTGAGCCAGTCCTACAAGGTCATTTCAAGATCAAATTTTTTTTTTTCAACCAGCACCCACTTTTTTGACTCCGGATCCTGAAAGCGTGTAAAATGTTGCACTTTAAACGAAGTAGTAAATTTAAAATAGAAGAAAAGATTTTAATCATTTAGCGTACCATTTCCTGAGTTTTGTCATCATTATAAAACTTGATGTCCAGGATCCACGACGAGGACGTAGCAGGGTGGATTTTCAGGTCCCATTTTGATCCGGCCGATGAAGGCAAGACGTGAAGACACCGGCCGATTAAGTGGGTGCTGGTTGAAAAAAAATAATTTGACCTTGAAATAATGACCTTGTAGGACTGGCTCAAATTCGAGGTCACAACTCTCACCCCCCCCCCCCTCCCTATACAACAACTATGGTCTCTACCACTTTTTTTAAATTTGGCGTTGCTAGAGGAATTACGTAGGTGGGGTTTCATTCTGGCTGCAGGACATTGAGATGACCTTCAGTACCGCAACCGAACATACCATTCTGAACGTAAAATTTACCGCTCTTTCTATTCCCGTAATAAAAGAATGGGGTTCCTATTTAAAAATCCAAAGTTGACCTTCAAATGACCTTGAAAAATGCATTCAAGGTCAAATCCAAGGTCACCATCGGGTTGCCCCTTCGATATCCTACAACTTTGGTCTCCACCATTTTTTCGATTGTGGCTGTCCCTGACGAGTTATGAGCGGTGCCCGTTTAAATTGGGTCACCCTGTATAATATTTACAGATATTATTATTTATATTATTTATTTACGTCGTTTTTCGGTCACTCTTTGTCATTTTTTATCACTTACAATCACTTCCGGTTCACCTCTTGTCCACCTCCGGTCATTTCCGGTTGACTTCCGGTTGACTTCGATAAAAAAGTTTTAAACAATGAACACCTAACTAAGATAAAATGAGCTACTTCAAAATGTGACCGGAGAAAAATTGGGCCGGAGAAAAATTGATCGTGCTTAATATAATGTAGGATTTATAAAAATACATATGCTTTATTAATGACTACTACTACTAAATCTGTAATCCTCTCATTTTATTTCAAAGAATTTCACTTTTATTTATCCAACTATTATGTTCACTGCCAAATACCATCCATTTAACAAATACACGTTTCCCACTTTTTTTCACGACCTTTTCAACCAAGTAAACTTCTGGATACTTAGTTTACTGAAGTTCTATCTCGTAGAAACCACTAGCCACAGGATCATCATGATAATCTTTAAGATGGTAAGTTACAGGATTTGTTTTAGCAACACGTGTTATTGTAAAAATTTCTGTAGACCAGTTTGGACCTTTTTCGAAAACTTGTTTTATCTTGCTTATACGTACTTTGTCTCCAACTTTAAATTTTGGCTTTCGTTTGAGCGTTAATTTTCTGTCCTGTCGATTCGAAAAACATTTTAGAATCTCACTTTCATCTGCCGATGTAACATTTTTAGGCTCGATTCCTATTGTTCGATGTTTTCTCGAATTGTAAGCTTTGAGTAACTTAGGTACAATATTCAACCATTTGTAACTTCCTTGTTTGCTGAACTCTATCCACATTGCATTTTTGAATGTTCTATTAAAACGTTCACATATGCTTGCATGAAGATTACTATGAGATGAGTAGTGATTTATCTTGCACTTTTTCATGAGACTTTGAAAATTTGTATTGTAAAATTCTTTTCCTTGGTCAGTTTGTAGATTTGATGGTGTACGACCTTCTTTCATAATCAACTTCATAGCTTGAGTGACATCGATGCCGCTTTTCGTCTTAACTGGAACGGCCCATGCATACTTTGAAAAGATATCTATGACAGTGAGTAGATATCGAAAACATTTGTTTTCGTTGACGTAAGGCAACATTTCTACAAGATCTGCTTGCCAAGTCTCATCTATACCGCGTATGTCATATTTCCTCCGTTTGTACTTGCGACGTGGTGGTTTGTGCAACTCTCCAGCTACTTTTTGATGCTCCATCTTCAATAATGTCTACTATAGTGACTTTTAACTGTCTATTCAATTCTTTTATAATAGATTCAATAGAAGATTTGTTTTGCATGGATATACTATAAAGAAATTGCACTGCTGTATCCATCTCTGATTGAAATGCAATAATTTGTTCCTGATATTTTTTTATAGCTTCATCAATTACACCAAGTTTTGAAGATAAATAATTTACTTCAGATTGAAGAATGGTTTTCAGTGTATGTAAAGAGATTGCATCATTCAAATCAGTAGGCTCTCCTACATTGCAAAGTCGCTTCTTTTCCAAATCAAAATTTCCATCTGGTGTAAAGTTGAATCCAATGCCAGGAGGTCCGCGACTCACTTGGAAGCCCTCCAGCTTTCTTCCAAACACGTCGAGACTCATTATACTACTGATTCAATAAGAAATCTGCACGCGTTAATATATATGTCGAATGAATTTCATTGGTGTGATTGTTATTTCCGGCAGCTCGTTCAGCAATTAATAATCTAAGTCGATCAACAAGTTCATTCGGATCGTCCCAGTAAACTAGATATATGGATGAATTTTTCTTTGCTATTTTATATTTAGGAATGAGTCCGGCTCCACTTTTGTTTTTATTTTTTCGACAACTGCGATTGATCGATATTTTCTACTATTCGATGTGCGTAAATCCTCATCTTTACTGTGTTTCTTTCGGTAAGCGTTTGTTGCCTCCAATATACTGCGATAATTTCGATGATCCGACAAACTTAGAACATTATCAGCAGGCTGTTTTTTGAAAAGCAATTCCATTAGTCCAACACTTTGAGGATAATTAATACCTTTTACTTTTATGTTTTGATCATCAAATTTAATTTCCGAATCGCCAATCATATACACTCCATCCACTTGTCGTACACCATATACATTGTCTATTTTACTACGACTCTCATTCAACATTGCCAAAAAGTCAGTTGTTTCACTTTTGTCGTATGCAGATTTAAAAGATGAATTCATCAATGTGTCATTTATTGAAGGACCATCATCATCATCTTTGTCGAATATATCAATCTCATTACCAGCAGCAGCAGCAGCAGTATCATCATCAAATGTAGAACTCGAAAAAAATGATTTGTCTAATTTCATTTGTTTTTTTGCTTTTTTTATGCTTTTGTTGATCGGAGTAGAAATAGTAGTTCTTTTGTTGATAGGAGTAGCAATAGTAGAGATGTTGGAATTAGAAGATTGTATAGCTTGCATTTTTGAGCCAACGAGTTTTTCAAGCGGTGTAATGACAGGTTTCAATGTATCAGCAACAGCTTTTTCCACATCTTCTCTCTCTTGTTTGAGTAGAGAGCATTTTTTTCTAATTGCTTCGCGAGCTTTCATAAGTTCACTAACAATATTTTTTTCTTTCTCAAAGTCGGACATGATGTTGTGATGACTGCTATAATCAAACTGATGAGATTGACATTTACACTTCCTTTTTTACTGCAAAACAGTCGAATCTTTTCCGATATCTACCATCATTCATCTCTCTATCTTTGTCAATGACAATAAATCCATACTTGTCATTTTTCCAACAGTTAGAGCAAAGGTTTCGAAACTCGTTGAATGTTAAATCTGTATTCACATGATCATCGTAGATGAGCTTAAGATTAACGTCATCTTGACGGTAAATCACTAGAAAATTTATATTATCTCTAACCAGATGTTTCGGTATACGAGCATACGATTGACAAAGATAAAAGCTATCCACACTTATGTGTCTTCCCATGCAGAAAAATGCTTTGACACTATCCTGCTTCTCACAGGCTATATCATCAAAAATCATGATTGAATTTGGCAAATCTTCATCAGGAGATACCACAGATTCATGTTCACTGTTTTTCGAGAAATTGGTATTTTGGCTGATTTAAGGATTTAGAGTAAACGTACACATTTTCAAATTTAAGACCATTGGGATGTGTAATAGGAGCCAATAAACTGTTAGTTTTTCCGCAGTTGGATGGTCCGCAGAAGACAGCTCTTATAGTATTAGGCAATAATTCTCCGTGACGTTTCTTTCTCTTCTCTTTTCCAAAATCAAAATTTGCCACAGGCAGTTTGACAGTTTGTTCAGTAAAATCCATGTTTACGTGACGAAGTCAAGTTTAATATTGAGCCTTGGATATTGTAACGGGGTATGAGTCTGAGCAACGAATTATTATTTCAACAACGAAATCGCGCTCCCTCGATGCGGCGGAGTGCTCCTCTACGCCCGCGATATACCAACTTTGCATGCAGCTATCTCAGCTGCTTTCGAGTCTTGGGTTTATGCGCTGCCTGGCGCGTGCTCGACTGCTCAGATGCGTTATTTATTTACTTGTAAATAACGCCCGCGGAGGCGGCGGTATTCGCAGGAAGGAACAAGGATCGGGCTTAAAGAGCGAGGTCTATAAATGACGACAAAAATCACGTAAAATAATAAGACTACGGTTATATTTCCAAACCGCGAAATAAACGAGATTTTACAATAAAAAATAATGTTACGCGAGTCGACAACAAATTTGCGACCCGCCGCGATGCCAACTTAAACGTACTCGCACGCGTGTATTACCGAGAAGGTCGCGCGCGCTGTATCACCCTCGCTTGGATGATACTCATACACACATTCACGCTCTCATGCACTGCGCGCACACAAACCTCCACTCCTTCGGCGGTGACGTTCGATGCCCCTAGCAAGCTGCAAGCTGATCTCGCCCTGGACCGCTGGGCTACCGTGAACACCGCTTCGCTTCGCGTCACTCTTTCTTACACACACACTAGCCATCGCACTGTTAGCACAGCACAACACCTTTTAACTCGCGTAATCTCGAGAATCTAGCGAAGTCGCGTGCTTTCCTATTGAAGGCCGAGAGCTATCTGAGCGCGTTCCTGTAGGATTAGCCCGTGCGCTCGCTCTCTCTGTCTCTCTCGCCTATTGCCGAATTCCCGCGTGTTTGTTGTCGCGTGCGCGACTATACGCGGTTTCATCGCGGCGCGGCGGTACTCTTACCGTTACGATGTTGCGATGCTCAACTCGTTACAATATATAAAAGTCCTTTCTTATATCTCATATTTTAGTTGTAAATCAGCACTCGAAGAGAGATGATCGTACATAAGAAAGGCTCTGGGTTACTTGATAAAGTAATAAATAACTTACCTTTTGAACTGCATGTGCCAGGATACCAATATTGCGGCCCTGGAACTAACTTGAAAAAGCGCTTGAAAAGAGGTGATCCAGGAATTAATCCTCTTGATCAGTCGTGTAAGGAACAAGATATAGCTTACGCTAACAAAAGTGCAAATCGTAAAGAAGCCGATTTGAAGCTTGCTGATAAAGCTTGGCAGCGCGTAAAATCAAAAGACGCTAGTCTCGCTGAGAAAGCAACCGCTTTCATGGTTGCAAATACAATGAAAATGAAAGCTAAAACTGGAATGGGGCTAAAATTTGACAAGTTAATGACAGCTGCTAAAAAATCAATGAAAATGAGTAAATCTTCTCACAAGGTTATTGAGTCTGCATTGAAAGGTGCACGCCAAGCCGTTAAAGAAGCTGGAGGTAAGAAAAAACTTATAGTTCCACGTGTTCTTCCACTTCCTTCGAAAATCGGTGGAATTCTTCCTTTTCTCATACCGCTTTTCGCGGGATTGAGTGCAACCGGTGCTCTAGCAGGAGGAGCTGTTGGAATAGCTAAAACAATAAACAGCGCTAAAGCGGCAGAAAAAAATTATGAAGAAAGTAAAAGGCATAATAAAACAATGGAGGCCATTGCACTAGGCAAAGGACTTTATCTCAAACCATACAAAACTGGGATGGGATTATTTATGAAAGCGTACAGCGGTAGTGGCGCTGTTTCAAAAAAAAAAACTTCGATTTAATTTTGCCAGACCGTGCGCTAACTGACTACGATCTCATGAAATATGATCGTATACTAAAAATTCCAAATTTTCGAGGTGTTTTCATGAGAAATAAACTTCCTGACGATGGACCATGGACAAATGAAACTGCAATTGTTAACTTGGACGATTACCAAAATAACGGCACACATTGGGTGTGCTATAAAAAACAAGGTTCTAAAGTGATTTATTTTGACAGTTTTGGCGACCTTAATCCTCCCATAGACCTCATGTCATATTTCAATGTGAAAGAAGTAAAATACAACTACAAGAGATATCAGAATTTTGACACATTTATTTGTGGTCACCTTTGTCTCAAATTTCTAAGCGGAAACCTATAAAAGAATTATACGCATACGAATATGCATCATTCGATGTTTATCAGTCATGGAAGATAGTTTTACTCTTTTTGAGTTTGACTCTAGTTTTGAGTCTTTCTGGAACATCTTCTGTTTTAGAAGCTCAATATTTTCCTTCGATTGAATTACCTAAACATAAAAATTTTGTTCTTGGATTAGTTGAACTTTTAACATTCAACTCAATTCCCAACGTTGACTTTTCAAATAATAAACTTCATGTGAATGGTGATATTATTACTCTATCTACTGGCAGTTACGAGATTGGTGCTATAAATGATTTTTTGCAAGAATCATTAAAGTCAAAAGGAATTCAATTTTTGCTGAAAGCTAACAATATTACTCTGAGGAGTGAAATTTATTGCAGTCATCAACTGGATCTTACACCTCACGATTCAATAGGCCGTCTTCTCGGATTCACGCTTAGAATTCTCGAAAAACAAATACAGTACAGTTCCGACTTGCCAGTAAAAATATTCAGAATCAATGCACTCAGAGTAGAGTGTAATATTACCGCTGGTGCTTATATTAATAACAAAAAAGTTCATACGATTCACGAGTTTTTTCCAAGAGTTCCTCCTGGATATAAAATTTTAGAAGTTCCGAATCACGTTATATATCTGCCACTTAGTGTCAAGTGCATCGACCATCTTCAAATTCGCATCGTCGATCAAGATGGAAATTTAGTAAATTTCCGAGGTCAAATCGATATAATGGGAATTGTATACAATCAGCATAAAAGTGTGCATATAATTCAGCCACAATGTCAAGCGCCAATCAGTCGACGGAAGAAAGTCAAACCGTTAACACGACAGAGCATTCAGTTCCTCAGAAGTCTGGGGCTAAAAGTACGATAAAAAAATACACGTGTGTAATTTTTTGCTGTTTCCTAAAAAATGGATGAAATTCTAAGCATTCAATCAGGTGTCGTATTCGATGAGTCGATTGCGCACTATGAGGTTCACGCTCATCAGCCATACTCAACATTGAGTTTTGATAACAGTGATGAAATTCGTATTTCTATCCAACATCAAGATCTCTGCCTCTTGCCATCGCGCAGTTCTATCCATATATGTGGAAAACTTCGAACATCCGAGGGAACTGCATTAGCTAGAACACGTTTCGTCAATAATGGCATTTGTCATCTGTTTGATGAAATACGCTATGAAATTAATGGCATAGAGATAGATAGAAGTAAGAATGTTGGTATGAATAGTGTCATGAAAGGATGGGCTTCATTTGATGCAAATCAAACTCTCATGTTGGAAAATGCAGGCTGGCTTGGCAATCGAGAAGAAACTGCATCTTTGCTGGATGAAGAGGGAGATTTTGAAGAGGGCAATTTTGACGTTTTCATTCCTCTAAGCATGATATTGGGCTTTGCAGAAGACTATAAAAAAATTGTAGTTAATGTAAAGCATGAACTCATTCTCACAAGAGCGGGAAATGACCTGAATGCAGTAATTCAGACAGCAATTGCAGCTGGTAGTGTTAATACTTATGAAGATTTTAAAGTAAAATTAAGGAAGATTGAGTGGCTCATGCCATATGTTATCGCATCTGATAGACAAAAAATTCAGTTGCTAAATTTCATTGGTAAAGATAATGCCATTTCTATGTGCTATCGTTCCTGGGAGTTGTTTGAATATCCTCTACTTCCTGCAGCAAATAAACATGTCTGGACAGTAAAAACTTCTTTATCCATACAACAACCTAAATCTTGACATATCGAATAACCAGTTTGCGGTTCTATATGATATGTATACAAACATTCAAAAATCTTACTATGTAAAAGATCCTCATCCATTGCTTACAAAGTCAGACTTCATTAACTTTGAACCACTCAGCATTATTGACTGTTCGCGTCAAAACGAGTCTCTAAAAAGCGCACCAGTCGATGTACGTCTTGAATTTGAGACTAAAAGGGACATTGCAAATGGAACATCAGCTTATTGCTTAATCTTACACGATCGCATCGTTCAGTACAATCCCATCAGTGGCGACGTCAAGAAACTATAATCTATACCTTCAAGATGGAATACGCTGTAGATTTGATTGGTTTCAAGCAAACACACAACGAATACATTGTAAAAGAAATAGCAATCATTCCTCTTAATGCGAAAAGTGGCGGCGAACCTATTATATTCCTATTTAAAAAACCTTTCCCCTGGAAAAGACTATCTCAAGAAATTCAAAAAGAAAATACTTGGCTTAAACATAACTATCATGGAATATCATGGAACAACAACAACAACAACAACAACAACAATGGACTTGACTACTACCATATTGGAAATGTTCTTCGTGAAAATTTGCAAGATGCTACAAAAATTTCTGTCATAGGCGAACTCAAACAAAAATGGCTTCAACGATTTCAATTACCGCCAGTTCATAACATTCTGCAATATGATTATCCTGCAAAACCATCATTCAAATGTGTTACAGTATGCGAAAATCATAATCCTATCTATAAGACTGCCTGTGCACTACACAATGTCAAACTCATAAAAATGTTCTATCATTCATGTAATCTATAAAATATAAGAAAACACTATTGTATTATTAATCAGCATACATATTCTTTTTAAATAAATTTCAATTCAAATCTAAACATGGAATCATTTTCTTTCTATAACCCAAAAACAGTCATCCTCCAAATAATCCTAAAACCACCTCTGCAAAAAAAAAGAAAGACAACATTTCTTCTCTTTCAAGTTACCCTCAGAGAGGTTACCTACAGAGGAACACTTGCGGCCCGCCGGATAATTTTCCGAGCAGGTCCCACTCATTCAAAAAGGCGCGTACGTGCGGCCCTGCAGCCGGGGGGAAGGGAGAATACATAGCGGCATACTAGATCGCTCGAGGGAAGGGAGACTCTCTATGCTTATACACATATAGGCATTCTGGATCAATCGAGAGAAGGGACTCTGTCCCCTCTTCGAACTTTTCAGCCGCGGAGAAGAGAGATTTCCTATCCTTATACACAGTGTGTGTTCTAGCACACTCGAGGGAAGGGACACTCTCCCTTTTTCATCCCCTCTTCGATCTATTTGGCATCTGAGAAGGGAGACTTCCTATCCTTATACACAGTGTGCGTTCTAGCACACTGGAACGGGGTGGGGGGTGTGCCAGTATGCCTGTGTGCCAGTATGCCTATAGCCTATCTACTCATATTATTTTTTACTATATTGTATAGTCTGGGATATTTATTTCCATCCGGTATTTCAGCGCTTATTAGGTTGTCAATCTGATCAGTATTTCGAAATTTGTAATCTGGATGTAGCCATAATAACATGTGAATATGTGGTAAACCACGTTTTTGAAATTCTATAATATATACATAACCTTTGACTTTACCAAATATATGTTTTTGTGAGTTCATTTTTTAATATTTTTTTTTTCGTGAAATCAAATCTGGTCGATCTAAAGTAGTTTCATGAGACAATAAATTATCTTGAATTCCTTCTAGTTAGGATTACAAGTCATTGTTAAAAAAATATCTGGTTTGCCATCGACTTGTAATTGCGCCATAGAATCCAGATAATTTTGTTGTATGGCTCTAGGGCTTCCTATGTATGTTGATGGTAAAATCACCATCTTTCCAATTTTAGAATTTTTCATGAGTAGCTCGATTAGACATATAATCTATTAATCCTTTATACATCTCTGTACGTAATTGCGCTTGATGACTATGTATATAATATAATCGACATCCTTCAAATCTTGTCCAAACATCAACAATAAATTGTTGTGATAAATTTTTTAAATTTAAATATGGATTAAATTCATCACGAATACTCAATTTATATGAATAAAATTGTAATGTAGATATATTGTTGGTCGTTTTATTTTCTTTATTTGTATGTTTTATACAAGGCCTCCATCCTGATTCACTGAAAGGAAATATTAAAGGATAGACCATTGGATCGAGGTGCTTACTGAGAATATTAATTCTTTCTGGTTTGTCCGATTTCGGGTATATATAAATATCACGTTCTATGGGTGGTTCACCGTCATTGCCTACATATACAACAGCAATTTCATTGCGTGTCGTAAAATATGATTTATTTTTTGTACAATCATCACGTGTTAGTAACATTACTATTTTTCGAGGCGTAGAATTTTTATTACGGGCTTTTGCATTTTCTTCCATTTCTACTTTATACATCATTTTATATGCTTCAGCATAAGGATTATTACTAGAGATAAATGTTTATAAATATTCAATTAATTTTAAATCAATTTTATCAGTTTTACATTCATTTATCCTATAATTATTTGCTATTTCATTGTTTGTTATATATAATTGACCATATTTTGGATTATCAGTATTATTAGAATGCGTTAATTTAGATACAAAACTTGCAAATGCTATAGAATTATTATAAATACGTATATTTTTTCTATAATACATGCTTTTTGAATTCTTCTCTAATAACAAATTTTTTAAATTCATGTGGATATGCTGATTTAATATCAAGATGCATTTTATTCTTGTGACAACAACGAATATATGTTTTATCTTGTGACATTTCTCTGTGAAATCTTGTGAAATTTCCTATAAAATTTGTTACAATTGCATCTTCATTAAATTCTAAATTTGCAATTAAACCAATTGATGAAAGATTATGATTTCTAATATAAGATTTATTTAAGTCATCAGGTTCTTTTTTTTGAATAATTATATCGTTCGAATTATCATTCAAATATTTTCTCTTTCTTTTATTTACTTTTGGACATTTTTTTGCTCTATATTACGCTGCACAATAATATTCTCTTTTATAATTTTTCTATACTGACGTAATCTTTTTGCTTCTTTTTCTTTTGATTCTAATGTCATATTTGCTCTATTTTGACGCGATCTTATTATTTCTTTCATTTTTGATTCTTTTGAAATGTTTTTCTGTATTCACGTAAGCTATTTGCTTCATTACTTAATATTTCTTTTGTTTTTGTTTTCACTGACATATTATTTTTATTTTAATGTGATTTCATTACCTTATTTGCTTTCAAATTAGATGACATAATAGCTCTATTCTTACGCGATCTTAATGCTTCCTTAGCTTTTAATTCCAATAACATATTTTTTCGATATTTACATAGTCTTACATTTTTATTAATTTGTTTTTCATCTGATTTTTCAGTTTTTATCAAAGATGATTTCTGATTATAATTACAAACTTTTTTCGAATTAATTTTATCAATTTCAGTATGAGAATTTGATTTATTTTTACGTTTCCTTTGTACTTTAATGAATCCAATATTATCATCGTTTATTTCCTTGAAATTAGATTCTACTTTTTTAGTTTGAATTATATTCATATTCATATCTTCCTGTTGTTCATTTGAAACACTAATTTTTGAATTGGATAAAATTGAATTTGTGAATTTCTCAATAGGTTCAGATTGAATATCTTGATAAGAAACAGTAGTCAAATCTATATATTCTGTTGACAGTCTTGAATCTTTTATAAAATTATTGTATTCGTTATTATATATAGATATGTCTACAATCTTTATAGATTGAAATTCTTTATGTTGGAATGTATATTGATTTCTATCAAAATGAATAGTAATTTGAGGACTTATAAAATCTTGATTAAAATTAGGAAACATTTTTAAAATTTTAGATTTAAATATCACTTTAAGATGTTGCCTTATCATAAATTAATTATATGTAATATTGCAAGGACATATACCTAAACAAATTGAAATTGCATTTGCGATAGCAAACAATCTACAATTTAAACAAACTTTTATTACAATTATTTAATTTAAATATTTGAAAATAATGTAAATTAATAAAATAGATATATATTTAAAACAACAATATAATAAATTATATAATTACTCATTAATTATCATATGTGATATATATGTGTGTGTCTGTGTGGGTGCGTATATGTATGTACATTTCGAGTTAATATGAATTTCTCAAGTTATAATTGAAATAATAATAATAATAATAATAACAATTGACAATATAATGTTTCCTAAAAGATCAATTTGTAAGAATTTTATTGTATGTGTTCCACAATAAAATATAATAAATAAAATATGTAATCCGCGAGCGAAGCAAGCGTTTTATGCTAGTCATATTATTAAAGTTTATTATGAATATGAGAAAAATAAAGAAAATTTGACCCACATTTATCAGTGAATCACTTTCGTTTATTCCAGGAACTTTAGGTTTACCTTCTTTAAACATGCGATATGTATTATGTACACTGTTCATCATATGTTAATCAATTTCTCCTCCTATCAAAGCATATGCTGCGGTAATCTAACTTTTAGATATGCGCATCTTGCCAAGGTATAGCTCCAACTGAAGCAGTGAGAAACTGTGATAACAGATTTCTTTGTACTGTAGGTATCATTCTTACTTCAGGCTGATTATGGAAATATAAATGAATATTTTCATTCTGATGTGGTAAACTTGCACTGAGAATGAAGTTATGCAAACACATAGCAGCTACAGCAATGATTTTTGATGTTGATATCAAATTTCAAGGGTTGTCTTAAAATCTGATATCTAGATGTTAATATACCAAAAGCACACTTGATGGTCAATCTAGCTCTTTTTAGCCGATAGTTGAAAATCCTATCTGCATAACCTAATCCTTGTCTACGACTATAAGGCTTCAGTAAATTGTTACTCATTCCAAAAATTTCATCAGCAACAAATGCTAATGGTAAATTTACATCTGTATTAGGCAGTGGCAGACTTACAGGCGTGCCTAATTCTTTATTTCTTATTTTTGTGTTTAAATCTGTGTATGCAAAAATACTTGCATCACTACACGAACCTGTAAAATATATATTACTTAGAAAATAATAAATTCTTATTTTAAATATATATTATTAAACTCTATAAATGAATACGTTTTAAACAAATCTATTACCATAGTCACCAAGATTGAACCATGTGAATCAATAGTGTGCATCACAGAGGGCTAGCATGACAAAACTATAAAACTTTTGATAGTTGAAAAACACTGCCAGATGTAGGGGGACAATCTATTTGGAAATTTTTTCCATTTAATGCTCCAATACAGTTGGGAAACTGCCATTTTACCCAATATTGATGTACAATCTCAAGCCATCTTTCTCTGTTAGGAAATTTTATGTAAATTGGGATCAATATCTCACTTATTGCATTGCATACTTCGGGAACCATACAATATAAAATTTCTTTTGATATCCGGAACAGCCAAGATGTGGTAGCTACATCGCTTCCATTACCTAATAAACTATATTATATAATTAATGCAATATTTCTTATAGGTATATTATAAACTAAAGGATCTCCATTAAGTATTTGTTTAATTTTATTTACCAGAGAATTGCTGCTAACCGTAACATGGATGGAAGTGAAGGTCTAAAACTGATTTTTCTTAATCTCTCTTCTACTAAAGTGTGTAAATTGGGAAATTGCTCAAAAGTCATTTTTGTAAATTTATGAAATTCGTTATGGTCCGTCAAGGCAAAATATTTAAACAATGTACTTTATGCTCCATATTTGTCTCTCATAGGCACAGTCAAATGTGGTCGAACCCACCATCTCCTTAAATTCTTTTTTTTAATAAGTTTCAACATTATGCAAATGTCCATTAAATTGATACATTTTTCTAAGGCTGAAATTTTTTATTCAATACTCGACATAACTGAATTATTCATTTTATTATATAAGTCGAAAACTGTTTACCAGCTGTTTACACAACCTATCCTCCAAAGATGTCATATTCATGTAGAAACACATGCGTGTGCAACAAATTTGAACGATTAAGACACGAATGGAATCGGAACGGATGGATGGCAGTAGCATAGCAGAGCAGAGCAGAGCGCCTATGTACATTGCCCCTTAAGCGCAGCTCACAACATTGACATTTGAATATTGCTCTGCAGATTTTCTACTATACATGCTAACATATGTGTTTATATGTATAAAAATTCTCAAATAATTGTTTATTTCTTGAAAAAAAAATAATAATAATAAGCTACAAAATACATAAATATTACATATAACACCATTAAGGCGCAAAAGATTTTCCTAAAAGTTGTTTTATTGTGTATCTTAACTCATAACTAAATTCGGCTTAGCTAACTTATATGAGATTTTGGCATAAGATCTCACCTGAGATATTACCTGAGATCACCTTGATAATTACTAACTCCTAGAGGAAGCTTTGTAATAGTACAATTTTGAGTTTCGTCAAAACTTGTAGAAAATACTTTTTGGTGTGTTAGAAGTTCAAATCACGTGTTTTTAGAAAATGTCCATATGGATGTGTGTGTATGTGTGCGTGTGTGTGGATGTGTGTGTATGTATACCGTAATACTTCTGGAACTATTTGGTGAATATCAATAAAATTTGACATGCAAGTATATTTTTGGATTCTGAATTCGGAAAAAACATTTATTTTTTATTTTTTTAACTATTTTTTATTTTATGGCCAATATTTGATTTTTGAAAAACACCATTTTGCGTTTATTTCAATCATCCCATCGTTACAAACAATTTAGCTAATATGCATTTGAAAGAGAATAAAATTACCTACTCTTTCCGCTTTGTTCGGCAGATAAAATGAAAAAGGTAATTTTTTTTTAAATTAATATCTCTGAATCTAAACATCATAAACCTCACAAAAAAAATCATGTCGATGGCTCACGTGTTAAACTATATTCTATTACAATTTCAAGTGGTTTGACTACTTATTTTTTCAGTAAAAAGTCAAAAACTGAAAAAAATAGGTTTTTTGGTGCCTCGATTACGGAAGTAAAAAGGCTTTATTGCACTTGAGATTTTGAGAAAAAGTAGATATTTTATGTGTCTTGGCTAAGTTCATTGTGCAGCTTTCAAATCCCTATGATTCTTAAGATATCAAGATTTCAATTTTTTTTTTGAAAATTTTTTGATTCCTCATATCTCTAAAGCAATGCAGTCAAATGCTTCAAAATTTTATTTGATGATTAACCATAAAAAAGCTATTTGCTGCTAAAATTTTAAATGATTTCATCGATTGGTTCGCAAGTAAAGAGCTAAAATGTAAAAACTGATTTTTCTTAAAACTTTTTCTACCTCTTATAGGGGTATCGTTGCACGTCGTTAAAGTCCCTCCCTATTAATTTATGTCAAAATTATATATACATATATATATATATATATATATATATATCAGTATGACATATAGTACATGAGTACATGGCCAGCCTCAGGAGATTTGGAGCGACAACGGCACGACATTCCGAGGTGCCAACGCGAAACTGAACCGCCTGTTTTGCGCTGCCGAGATGGACTGGGGACAGGTCAAGGGCAGCCTCGCACAGCAAGGCATCACATGGCGATTCATCCCACCATCTGCGCTACATTTTATTGGAATCTGGGAAGCTAGCGTAAAGTCCGCCAAGACCAAGAGGCTCACCCCGCACGACAGGCGGCACTCATTCCGTTCAAGGAACGGGGCGGGCGGGATGTTGGATTTGAATATTGGCGCCCCGACCCAACTCAACCGTCCACCCTGAACCTCTCGTAGATGGCTCTCACAACCGCTCCGCCCCCTCCGATCCCCTTCTCTTCCAGACCAAAACAGCCTCCTACGCCATCTTCCCAAACCAATACAGTCTAAACCGCCAGCCAGGACAGTCATTGCCCGCTTTAGTCTACAGAGTTCAATAAAGTTACATCACCGAACTAGCAACCCTCATGTCTTCACCCCGAATCCAACAATTAAACATACGGTAGTAAACTGTTGGTACCGAAATCAAGCGCCACAACAGGACGCAGGCTGACCGCCGAGTATCAAGCCGCGAGAAATCAATAGGGCGGAGCCCACGAGGAGCTACCATGCCGCACAGGAGGCGCCATGGCAAAGCAAGCCACCGCCTCACGATAAGCTTTTTCTCAAGATAAGCATATTATACGTTTATTTTGGAAAATTTGAGTCACCTTGTTTACATCTTCAAGACTATGCAAGCCGAGAGGCGGATGCAAGTTATAAATTTCTAGATGGCACCCTACTTGTCTCCAATTTTACGACCCAAGGCGTTGGGAAAATTTCGGGCGGAAATCGGGCGACGTCATCTGTTTACAGCCGCGCACGTGCACTGAAAATCGGTATTCTTTTCCTCTTGTCCCCTTAAATAAATATTCAAACCACAAGAAAAAATAGCTAAGTTTATCCTATAAAAGCCATAAAACAACAATAAAAAGTTATTAATTATCAAGTACACATTAAGTTATAAATAAATCATACAGAAATGCTTAAAGCAAGAAAGAACTGTAACTACACTAAAAATTATCCAAACACTTCCAAAAAATTTAGAAGTTTACTATTACAATTAAATATTAAATTAACTGCAACTATTCTTATTGTAAACTATTTCTAAGTTAGAAAATATGTTGCGTATAACGGACTAAGCGTTTTAATAGATATTCACCCGTGTTTTTTTAACGATTATTTAACGATTGATCTTTTACAACAAGCATTTTCTTTTATAAAAATCTTTTAGAAAACTATCTACAACACAAAAAAATTCGTAATTAGGAATATTATAACCAATATTTATACAAGATTATTTTAGCAACATTCCCTTAAAAAGCAAGTATTACATACATATTCTATTTTCAATATTTATAATTTCTTTTACTAGAGTCTGCACTTGAATTTAATTATTTCATTTAATCAAGATAATAGTCGATACATTTTACTAATAATACTAAACTGATCTATGAACAACTATATTTTGAACAATCTTTAATAAATTATTCACTTTTTTATTATGTAAATGGCACAAGCGTCGACATCTGTATCAGGGACGGAGAGCCTATCTTCACCTCTCCCCCGGAAAATTTAGTTAGAGTAGGGGGTCTTCGGACCCATGCGTAGGAGGAGTCCCGGAAAATATCTCTCTCTTATCGAGAAATCGCTCTAAGGACCTCCTCCATCCCACATCCAAATCCAACATCCCGCCTGCCCCGTTCCTTGAACGGAATGAGTGCCGCCCGCCATGCGGGGTGAGCCTCTTGGTCTTGGCGGACTTTACACCAGCTTCCCTGATTTCACTAAAATGGGGCGCAGATGGTGGGATGAATCGCCATGTGATGCCTTGCTGTGCGAGGCTGCCCTCGACCTGTCCCCAATCCATCTCGGCAGCGCGAAGCAGGCGGTTCAGTTTCGCGTTGGCACCTCGGGATGTCGTGCCGTTGTCGCTCCAGATCTCCTGAGGCTGGCCGGGGCGCCCGGTGAAGCGGTCGAGGGCTCCGGGGAAGCTCTGGGTGGTGAGGTCGCCAACGTGCTCTAGCTTCCTCCAACTAAATTTATAGTTCCAATAAATAAAATATTATTTAAATATACAATGTTAATGCCTTTTTAAATATTTTCAATCTCGATTATTTTTCTGAAGGAGCAATTGAAAAATAATACAAAATATTGTTGTGTCCTAAGCTATTGAAAGTTGTCGTCGGACAGTAACTCTACGGGTTATTTCGCTTTTATAAGCACGGGCGAAGACAAAACTTCAGAGAGAGAAGCTGAGCGCCGTCGGTGCTTGGCTACCTTCGCGATCTATTTTGTAGAACGGCCTCCAGTAACCGCCGGAAAAATCCTTTAGAATTCGCACTGTCCCGTTGTACCGATGTCACCGATTTTAATTATATTCTCTCTGTAGCTAATTTTGAGAGAGGGTTGCACGGATGTTACTTTAATAGTGATGTAGTTATCGCGAATGTGGGGCTAATGGGGAATTTAGCTAATGAGAGAGAAAGAGAGAAATGCGCAATAGAGGCATGCAGCCTAGGAAATTAAATTCACTTACCTTTTCCTTTTTATTCTGCAATGACCTGCTCTCCTCCCAGCACGTCCTCTCAACAACTTTGAACTCGGCTTCCAAGTGGAGGATCTCGAATCGAATAGGGCGACAGGGATCAGGAGCTTACGGTTAATAATTCACTCGCGTTTTAAAATGATATAAAGTTTATTCAATTGCCACAAAATTTGGTAACGCTCGCTCGCAACTGGCTAGATTTCCGTATTATTTGATTATTAAAAATAACGAACCACAACGTAATAATGATAAATACACAATTGCAAATAAAGCGATGTAATAATCTGAATATTTGAGTTGTTTCAATAACCGAAATGTTCTAATTTCTCACGCCGATGTTAATTTTTCTAAGTGTCTGCACCGATTCGAATTTTTCTAAGTTGTACCGATTCGAAATATTCTAAGTTTTGACCCGTCGGAAAATTTATAAGTCCCGATGCACCGAAATACTTCTAAGTTCAATACTGAACCGGATTCGGGCAGAGCTTTCGCGTGGTAACGAATTTTTGATGCAGACTGGCGATGTGCGGACCTGTTGCTGGGCTTTTTTATACTCTCGTAGGAGATGTACTCTCCGATTTTCGTTTCCTCGGAGGGGTGGGTGTTTGACCAATTAGGAGGCCTAGATGCAGCTTCTTACCTTATATGGAACTTTTTATGCATGTGACGTTGCTGTTAGGACCAATCAGAAAACCAGAGTAAAAATCCTCTCCTCTAGTACATCGAGTCCCCTCGTGCTCTTCTCCTGTCAAATTCGTCTCTGATTTACCTTCCTTATCTAGAGACTCATAGAAGCTTCTTCTGTGCATTTTGAGCCGACTTGCGCGGTGTCCTCTTTGATAGCTCTTCGAGCTTCTAGCGCGTGTGACTTATATGTCACTTGCCGATAGCGTTGCGTGCTCCGTGGCCTCTCTTCATTGCCCGTGCGTCGCTTTCGTGTATGCGCGGTCCATGATGTACAGTAGGCTTCTTGTTTTTTTTCCTCTGCTCTACTTGCATCCGCTGTATTCCCATCGTGGAACCGAGATGTGTGTGCATCGGTATGCCCGTTTAGCTTTGAGTTTCTGCTGTAATCTTGCAATGTGTACGTGCATATCGGTGTGCTTTCGCTCTTGCCTCTGCTGTAGAGTCGTAGTATGTGTGCGCGCATATCGGTGTTTTGTTTTATTATTATTTTGCTTGCATTTACTATTATTGATTTTCTTAATTGATTTTACTTTGAGTTTAATTATCTTACGTTGTCGTTCCTTATTCTTATCCTGATAACCCAATTAATTCAATTAATTATTGAATTAATAGTAACTTATTGTATGCTACGTTCTAGTAGGAAGAGTATTTATGGCTTTATTTTATAATAGTTTATTCTATAGATTTTTAGTATTTTTAAAATGCGAAAGAAAATGAGCATTTCACAATATTGTGGATCTGAATAAGTTGGAATGCGTTTAAGCAAGCCCTCTGCGCAAGGATTGGCAGTACTCATGTACTATATGTCATACTGATGTATATATATATATATATATATATATGTGGTGGCCACACAGCACCCACTCGCACACACGCTCACGCACTCACGCACACACGTACACACCTCACACGCACGCGCACGCAAAGACTTCAGCGTTCGTGCCTCGAACGACGCGGCCCGGATTAGAAAGCGGTTTTTCCGGTCCGGCCGAGCGCATCTGGACAATTAACTCCTCCGCATCGAGGAGGCCGTAAAACGCTCGGGCCGCGCTCGAACCCTTTTTTTGCGGTCCTCCGCATCTCGATGCGGGCGGCGAAAGCTCGCCGGCACGGAAATTCTCGACGCAATAAAACGATAAACGCCGGCCGCTTGAGCCAGCTGCCCTCGCCACCGACGCGCTGTCCCGACCACGCGCGCTCCGTCCCTACCAATCCGATCCGTGATCGGTACAGGAGGCGGAACGGTCGAGACCCTCGACGATCGACGCTGGAGGCGACCAACAACAGTCCACCTAGAGACACGACACGAGTCGCATCACTCTAGAACATTCTATCACGCGACTTCAACAACGAATAAACGCAATCTCACACATCAAGTTCCGCGTTAGTTTCAACTTATTTCTTTTCACGTTTTCCTTCATTCTCCCTCACTTACCTCACTCCCAAATATATATATATAAATATATATATAATTTTTACATAAATTGATAGGAAGGGACTTTAACAACGTGCAACGACACCCCTATAAGAGGAAGAAAAAGTTTTAAGAAAAATCAGTTTTTACATTTTAGCTCTTTACTTGCGAACCAATCGACGAAATCATTTAAAATTTTAGCAGCAAATAGCTTTTTTATGCTATATTTAGCATTTGACTGCATTGCTTTAGAGATATGAGGAATCAAAAAATTTTCCAAAAAAAAATTGAAATCTTGATATCTTAAGAATCATAGGGATTTGAAAGCTGCACAATGAACTTAGCCAAGACACATAAAATATCTACTTTTTCTCAAAATCTCAAGTGCAATAAAGCCTTTTTACTTCCCTAATCAAGGCACCAAAAAACCTATTTTTTTCAGTTTTTGACTTTTTACTGAAAAAATAAGTAGTCAAACCACTTGAAATTTTAATGGAATATAGTTTAACACTTGAGCCATCGACATGATTTTTTTTGTGAGGTTTATGATGTTTAGTTTCAGAGATATTAATTAAAAAAAAAAATCACCTTTTTCATTTTATCTGCCGAACAAAGCGGAAAGAGTAGGTAATTTTATTCTCTTTCAAATGCATATTAGCTAAATTGTTTGTAACGATGGGATGATTGAAATAAACGCAAAATGGTGTTTTTCAAAAATCAAGTATTGGCCATAACATAAAAAATAGTTAAAAAAATAAAAATAAATGTTTTTTCCGAATTCAGAATCCAAAAATATACTTGCATGTCAAATTTTATTGATATTCACCAAATAGTTCCAGAAGTATTACGGTATACATACACACACATCCGCACACACACGCACACATACACACACACACACACACACACATGTGGCATGATGGCATGTAATGCATCCATGACACGATCCCAACAAACGAAAAAAGGGCATAAGGAAACATACTGGTGGACAAGTGAAATTGCTGAACTGTGCAAGAAATGCCATCGAGCACGCAGACTCGCTCAAAGAGCCCAGAACAATGGAGGAAACTTGGGGGAGCAATACTGGCTGGCACGAAGAAGGCTACGTAAAGCAATAAAATCGAGCAACAAACGCTGTAATCTAGAACTTTGTGAAGAAGTAAACAGGGACTTATGGGGCCGTCCCTACCAAGTGATCATGGCGCGACTAAAGGGCAAAGTAGCAGCGCCCCAGGCGAAGCGGAATTCTTGACGGGCATAATTGAAGTCCTCTTTCCCAAGAACGATCAATGTCAGGTTCACTGGAAAGCCCCATCACCAGATAATATCCCACCTCTAACTGAAGAGGAACTCAGAAGAGCCTGTGCAAAGACCAGGGACGCAGCTGCACCCGGCCCAGATGGCGTCCCAAATCAGGCAATCAAGCTGCCAATACAAAGTAACCCAAAGGTATTTCTAAGGGTTTTTGAAGCGTGCCTTCAGGAGGGCATCTTTCCTCAACGCTGGAAACTGCAACAGCTAGTCCTGCTGCCAAAAGGCGACAAACCACCGGAAGATCCGTCGTCCTACAGGCCTATTTGCTTGTTAGACACACCAGGGAAGATTCTTGAAAAACTCATAGTCGGACGACTTGAAGATTTCACCGAGGGACCCTTAGGATTATCAGAACGTCAATTCGGCTTTCGCAAAGCCAAATCCACCACAGACGCGATCATGCTAGTGGTTAACACAGCACTCGAGGCAATTAGCGGCAAGAGATGGAAGCGAGGAGCTAAGAAGTATTGCGCTATTGTCACCCTGGACGTTAAAAATGCTTTTAACTCTGCACGCTGGCCCCAAATCATCAGTGCCTTAGAAGGGTGCCAAGTTATATTCGGGAAATAGTGGCAAATTACTTAAGCAATAGGACACTACAATATCATACGGACGACGGTACTGTGAAACACGATGTTACTGCAGGCGTTCCACAGGGGTCAGTCATGGGCCCAACACTGTGGAACATCATGTATGACGGGGTATTGAGGATTCCGGTACCTCCCAATATTAAGATTATTGGATTTGCGGATGATATTGCGATAGTAGTGACCGGTAAAACATTGGAGGAGATTACCGAAGACGCAAACGACGCAATCCGCAGCATCAGAAGCTGGATCACGACAGCTGGTCTCCAACTGGCTGACCACAAGACGGAGGCGGTCCTGGTGACAAGCCGGAAGAAAAAGGAGACAATAACCTTAAGGGTTGGAAGCAGCAATATTATCTCGGCGCCCTCCATACGATACCTAGGAGTACAAATCGACGCCCGACTAAGGTTCGATGAACACCTTAAAAGAGTCGCTAAGAAAGCATCGCAGGTGGCAGTAGTAGGGGCAAGACTGATACCACGCCATGCGACTCCCACGCCACCGAATACCGACCGATGGTAACAGGGATCTGCAGCTCTGTTTTACCCTAGCGCTGGGCCCGTTCTCTGTTTTACCCTAGCGCTGGGCCCGCTCTCTGTTTTACCCTAGCGCTGGGCCTGCTCTCTGTTTTACCCTAGCGCTGGGCCTGCTCTCTGTTTTACCCTCGCGCTGACACCCCTCGTCTAGCTGCTTTACCCCATCTCACGGCCCGCGTCTAGCTGTCATCGTGAATAGGAACTGTGTCTGGAGAGAGGAGAGACAGATTTTTTTTTCTGAGAGTTTAATTTTAGTGTTTTATTATCAGGTTTTGATGAGTCGTCGTGTTATATTTGATTCTGCGATGATACTGTTCAGTAGGAAGCTCAGTACAAATATGAATCCATGAATTCGTAGAATATATTTTTTATTTCTAAAAATCCTTACATGAGTATACAATATATTGTATTATAACTAAATGATATACAAAAACTTTTAATTATTATATTCTTATAAGTAAAACGCAAACAAAAAACTTATAAGGAACAAATAGCGTTAGAACTATGTACATTATCATAGAGAACCTTATAGTAGATAAAAATTCGCAGATACCGCAACTAACATTAAGTTAAAAAAAGTAAGGGAAGCTGGGACTAGCATAGACTCGTCAATTACAATCGTAAATATACATTGTGTTGTAAGAAATACATATTTAACTTAAGATAAATAATCTAATTCAAACTAATACATTTATTCATATAAAAAAATCTTTAATGTTTAAATAAATTCTATTAAATTATTACCGAGATGTTTTAAATAAACATCACGGCTCTTCACCTCTTCCTCCAGCTTTTCAAGTACACTCGCATCTTCCACCAGTAACTTGCTGACTCGGGTAGGTAAGAATACGTCAAAGCTGCTGTCCAGCTCCGTAACAATCTTGAGTCCGAATCTCGTCTTGATCTTCTTGATCCTCGTCACTTTGTATTGTTTAATTTCCAAATCTGACAGCTTCTTTGTGGGTAGGTATGCTGCTGATGTAGCCACTGAATTGATTGAATCCATGCTGTAAATAAAAATAATATATATATATTAGAAATATTATGTTAGCGATATATGCTTTTCATATAGAGCATACATTATACTTACATGTTAATTTAATCACTTAACGATGAAGTATCAGATGAAGAAGAATCAGATGAGTAGTTTGCAAATGTCAACAGTCTGTAGCGTGTATCTTGTCCCAACGTCCACAACCAATTTTTTATTGCGTAAACGTTTTGCAGCGCACAGTTCTGCTTCCAGCCAGGAAGATGTTGGTCACATACGACGGGGTTTCTGAATCCTGGTGTTTTTAGAGATGGACAGCTGAGACTTTCTAGATTTTCGATATATGGAAAGTAGGGTTGCAGCCACTGTCTTTTTTGCTCACCCTTTACCCATATAACTATGTTTCTCGTTGGTGAAATGTCTAAAATGTTGGAACAAACTTCTGCTAATTTGTCGTATGGTACATTACCATTGTTCCAGCTTAATCCGTGAAATGCATATTTTAACCATAGATTAGTAGACTTTACAGCATTTGAAAAGTCGTTCCAAGTGTACGGAGGTTGAAATGTTACGAGTTGCGGTGCTGCAGACGGTTCGTTGGGATTAATGTAGGCCAACTCTTTAAAAATGAATCCTCCGCTTTGACTCTTGAAACCTTGACAATCCACAATTAAATCCATATTTCTATTAAAATAATATTTAATATTATAATAAAAATGTATTGTTTATGTATGTGTGCATACACACACTCTCTCTCTCTCTCTCACACTCTCTCAGATGCAGACACACACACACACACACACACACATATAATAAATAAAAATGTTTATAGAATATACTTACCAAATTAGATGATAGTACTGTACTAACGAATAAACTGAAGAACAATGTAACTCACTGTGGAGTAGAGCTCTGCTTAAATATCTACGAAAATTGTGCCCCCTCTACTACAGAAGCTTTTTACCCTAACGCATATGCATAGTAGGAAAGTCTAAAATGGCTACTTCGTCTGCAGACATCAAATATTAAAGCGCTTTCGAAGAAAAGATGGTGCACCGCTCCAGTCGTTTTCATGTGTTTCCCATAGCCGCATACGTATAGCACCAAAGCGTAATGTCGTCATAGACCCTCCGTTTTCTCCACACGCATAGTACTAAAGCGTAATATGGCTGCTGATTCTTCATCTGCAACCTCTAGATAGTGCAGCTCTGCATACCCTAAGAAAAGATGGTAGCGAGCTTTAACATGCGTTTCCTATAGCCGAACACGCATAGCAGCAAAGCATAATGTCACCACTGACCTGCCGCACGTAGGCTCTCGCTCGCATAGGAGCAAAGCGTAATGTCGCCGGTCTGCAGCCTCTTGATAGTGAAGAGCTGCGCACCCTCAACAAAGATGGTGCACCGCTTTAGTCTAGCGCGTTTTTACATACGTTTCCAACACCCGCCTCGCTCGCATAGGAGCAAAGCATAATGTCGCCGGTCTGCAGCCTCTTGATAGTGAAGCGCTGCGCACCCTTGGCAAAGCATAATGTCACCATTGACCCTCCATTTTTTCGTCTACAGCCTCTCGTTAATGGCTGTTTACCCTCGATATTCTGTGCAGAGAGATAGCACAAGATCCTTCACAGTGGAGATTCCCATTCTCCTACATGTTTCTATGCAGTTTCGTTATCCCCACCCCATACGGTTGACATGCTAAAATTCATACGTTTTTCGCATATGTGTGAAAATCACCCCCACTCTATATTTTGAGAGTATTTAAGCCAGTGCATTAGAAGATCAGGTTTAGTCTGCTAAAGAGTCGTACGAGTTTATAGAAAAATTTTGATAGTTGTTGTGGGAACTATTATTATTAATAAAAATAATATTGATAATATACAGGTATAAATTATTATATTATTATTCTTAAAATCCAATGAGTATGTAATTGTATATTTTAAATGAAATGCTTCAATATTATGCGTCGCGCGCGTTTCCCGAATATCTTAATCCTTAGAAGAAGATAAGACTACCGACAGATAATTAGTTCCAGCGCAAGGAATCTTTTCAGGTAGTCCTGCAGATCGATGCCATTCGAATCGCCACTGTCAGAACAGCAACATCCAGTACCGTAACTGCTCTTGCATATTTCTTTTTCGCTTTTCTGTGTTTATACCAAATATTCCGTGTGCTAATAAACTACAGTGCTTATAACATAGTGTGCCATAAACGAAAAGCATTCTCAACATGTCAAATCAAGTAAGTTTTTTTTTTTTTTTTTTACATACTCTCTCTCTCTGTCTCTCTCACTCTCTCTCTCTCTCTCTCTCTCTCTCTCTCACACACACACACATACACACATACACACACGCACACATGCACACACGCACACACACACACACACAAACCTTTTATTTATTTTTTCTTTTTTTACAGAAAAATCTCAATTTGTTGTGGCGGTTAAATGCAGAGGAGTCAAGGCTTACAGCAAATAAGGTAAAATTAAACAATTTTTTATTTTTATTTTTTATATAACATTCATTTTATACAATTATTAATTTTAAAAATATGTTTCAGGATAATCTTAACTACACGTTAGGATTGGACTATATTTTGATGGATGCTGATATCCTACAGAGACAGGAAGCGTCTGCAACAACAGCAGCACCAACTCCAGCAGATTGTCAAGAGTTCGATAGGTTATTTGATATTCATCAAATATCGAATCACCTATTCGAAATATCTGATAAAGAAATGACGGATTACTGTGAAGAGCTGGACAAGTTCTTGAAGGAAGAGCCGTCACTGCAGCAAGAGCTCGACCAAGAGCTGTCGCAGTTTATTCAATTTCATCCACCAAATGAAGCAGTGCAGCAGCAGCAGCCAGCCGAACCGTTGCAGCAGCAGGTAGATGAACTGCTACCACAGCAGCCAGATGTACTGCTGCAGCAGCAGCACCTAGATGAAGTGCTGCTGCAGCGGTGCATCTGGCTGCAGCAGCAGATGCACCGCTGCAGCAGCAGCTGGATGAACCGCTGCAGCAGCAGCCAACCGAACCGTTGCAGCAGCAGGTAGATGAACTGCTACCACAGCAGCCAGATGCACCGCTGCAGCAGCAGTCGGATCAACCGCTGCAGCAGCAACCAGATCAACCGCTGCAGCAGCAGTCAGATGAAGCGTTACAGCAGCAGCAGCTGAATAACACAAAACAGCCTCAACAAGAACTGCTGCGGCTACTGCTACAGTCTAAGAAGAACGAACTGCAGCAGCAACCGCAGCCTCAGCTCCGGCAGCAAAATCAGCAGCAGAAGCAGAGTAGGAAGAAACCACAAAAAAAGCAGTCAGCTAAACCTATCGTCATTGATATGACGAAAAATTCTGACACTGCTGATAATGGAAAAAATGTTGTAACATTTTTCCATGTACTCAAGAGTGAGGATGTCAACAAAATAACGGATGCCCTATCAAAACCATTGGCTCAAATACAACAACAAAATCAAGAAATATTAATACAGATGAAAAAACATACTGAATTATTAGATATGTTTTTACAAACAACATCGGCAGCAACAGCAACGACGTCAACACCGGTAGACACACCAAGCACATCAACAACAAAGAAGACGGCTGCAAAAAGAAAATTGTCTCTGCATCAACCGTGAAAAATGTTAATAAAAAATTTAAAAATACGAAAATCGAGCCAAAAAATATCTTACTAGAAATAAGCAAAATAACATCGAATGCTCTGTCTCATATAATGGATAAAGAAAATGTAAATAATTAATGTAAAATTATTAATAATGTACTGTTTTTTTTTTTTTAAAGATTATTTTATTATATTAAAAGAAAAAATTATAAATTGATACCCGCTTTCCCATAGTCTCTTGCGCACGATCCTTCCCCCACTCCGCGCACGCGTCGGAGCAGAACGCCGCAAGCCTATAAAAGGCGGCCGCGCTCTCGCTCGCGCCGTCAGTCGTCTCCCGGCCTCCGCTCGGTGCAGACCTCTCCCGCTCTCGCACTCGACCAGCGAGTCGAGACGCCCCCTAGAGGACGGTCAGCCTAGGGCTCAGACTACCGAATAAAAGTATTTTCTACTACCTCGGCTTTAAGAGATTTTCTGCGAGACCCTCTTCCTACTGCAACGCACGAAGGAGCATCGAGTCCCCGGACTCTCTCTGAGGTCCGCGCTCCCGGACTATAGCACAGAGCAGCGCGCGGAGCAGCCAGTCTATCTCTATCAGTCGTGCGAGCCGGACGACCGGACGAAGCCTTGGCTCCCGGACACGGTTTCCATCACCGCCCTGTATTCTCCCCCCTCCGCGATCTCGAACGCAAGTCAGTCCTCGTGACTGCCGAGCCGAGTGAGAGCCGGTCGAATTATCCCGGTACGAGCTCGGTAAAGGCCCAACTAGACGCGCCACGGCTGCACGACCCGGATCCATCCGAAACGCTTCCCGGTTGACTTGTCCTGGGAAGCCGACTAAGAGGTCCCGGGCAACGAGTAGTCGTGCCTCTAGGCTAAAGGACGCTAGTTGGCCTTAGCAAGGGAAGGAGCTATACATGGGTCGAATACGCACTGAGGAGCAACGACGAGCCCGCAACCAACGACGCAAGAAAACCAAAGAAGTCACCGCCAAACCCGCCGTCGCCCAGTTCGCCATCTCCGCACCTGACGTCGCCGCGACCAGGCCCGCCCCAAAATTAATAATACTCCACGGCATCCGGACACTCGAGGAGTTCGACCCTGAGTGCGTCAAGATACTCCCTGTATATCAGAGGCGCCGGCCGGTCAAGTTAGCTGATTCTAAGAGCGCCCCCGCTCCCGTGCGCCACAACCCGCCGAGAGCAGTCCAGCTCCAGCTGACGGACGAAGAAACTCTCTTCAAACTTCGACCATCAGCAGCAGAGCAGCTTCGTCTCGACGCTGAAAGAGAGGTAGTTTTACGCAAACCCACCTGCCCTCGACCACTCCACGTACCTCCGGCCCGCAACACCATCTGCGAGAACAAGGACAGGTTCCGCCTGCAAGAGCTCCGGGATCCACGAAAACTAAGTGCTGCTCAGCGACGCGCACAACAGGCTCGCGCCGTGATCGCCGAGAGGAAGGCGCAACTACATACTACGGCGGAGAAGCACAGGAGTCGCTCAAGGAGCCGCCTCCTCTCCCTCAAGGAACTGATCAAGCGACCTCGTCACCGCTCACCACAGCGAGCTCTGAAACCTCGCCTAATTTAACCCGATCAAACATAACCGGCCCTTTTCAGGGCCACCAAACTGTTAAACGTTGGGACTAACGCCAATTCACTTCCTTTTCCCCGCCAAGGACTCCGAGGAGATCCGGGGATAGGAACAAAATTGTTGAGATAGGTCCACTTGGGACTCTCCCCTCCTGCGCATGCGCGAGCTCATCGAGCTGCGTTGCTCGGCTCGCCGCGTAAGTTCGTCGCCGGCACTCCACGAGAGCGCACGTGCTTACCCGCAGTGGTGTATCTTTCAGACGGTCAGAATAAAGCTTTTTCTCGAAATCTTCTTTGTGTCGATTATTAACAGACTCACCCAACCCGATCCCAACAGGTTATGGGCCGGGTGAGCCACGCTTCAACTGAGCAAAAGAAAAACCGGGAGGCACGCGCCTAGAGACGCGGGAGAATTGTTAGCTCACGAGAGCAAGTGTAGTGTAGTGACAAAAGGCAGCAGATAGAACTCAAGGGTGGTGTGTACTAAATCATCATCCGCACCTTTGTGTCATGAGGCCAGGAGCCAACGCATCTCCTTCGAGAAGCTTCAACAAGGGGGTCATCATGTGGCGGCTCGAAACGGCAAGCTCATCGTTCAGTAAGTAAAACAAAAGTAAAACTAATAAAAGTGTAAAGTCGTGAAAAATTCGCGTAGTTAAAGTCTAGATTAATGTACAAAGAACGTAAAGTCACGAAAAGTGCTACGAAGTGACAAAAGTGTAGAGTAAATTCAAAAGTGCTAGATCATGTAAAAAGTCGTGAATAAAATGAGAAAATTAGAAGCATTTCGTGAGAATACGGAAAGTTTACAAGAAAAACTGAGAACAAAAGTCCGAAAAGCTAGGCGCGATAAGCCGTGTGTTTCTGAGAATTAAAAACAAAACGCAGCAAGTCCCGCATTTCCGAGAAGTCGAGCATGAGCTTGTGGGAGGGGGGAGAGTGGAGACACGAGGCAAAGATGGCGGCCGCCGGCGCTACATCGGGATTGTCTGTCTCTCTCCACAAGACCACCAGTTGCTAGCCGCATGGCATGAAGGAGGGGAGGGAGCCAGCTAGCGTCTTCTACCGCGGAAAGAGCGGTAGCGTCGGCAAGTGCGCGCGTATGAAGAGAACAGTGCGGGCAACATCATGCGGCGAAACGTCGCCACACTGCATGGGCTGAGAATCTCTGGCGGCTCGCGCGGCAGTGTTGCGAGCGGTGTCTCCCTCTCTACCTTTCTCTCCTGTACGCGGTACGCATGCGGCGAGCGGAGTGTGCACGGGCGCGCTCTCGCTCTCTATCTCTCTCTCTCTCTCTCTCTCTCTCTCTCACGCGCACAGCCTGAGCGGTGCGCTGTCTATATTTCTTTACAATGATTTTCTGAAATAGAAAATACTTCAAATAAAGAAATTTCTCTTAAAAATTCTTAGAATCAGTAACCGTTGAGTAGCATGTTTAATAGTGTTTTTCTTTAAAAATCCTGTGTTGCAAAATAAATACGGACTGCAGTTCATTAAAAATCGCATTTTGTGAGGGCCCCACATTATGCGTAACCGGCTTTCGCTTAAAATTCAAGCAAGCCGTAACTAATCAATTCAAAAGTCAACACAGTAGCTAGAACTAGAAAGATAGACAAGAGTCACATGACAGTAAGATTCAAAATAGAACATCGACCATAGAAACAGGTTAATCTTACAATATGCCAAGACCGCGCGATTAGAATCGCCCCACTTGATTGGGAGAGCAAGAGCAAGCGACAAGAGTTGCTCCTCAAGAGAGGAAAGATAAGAGATATTCGATAACAGTGACTCCGAGTCAAAGTTACAATCGAACAATTATTGTTGCCGTTTCAACAATCTTTTACTTGGATATTTGGACTAATATTCTGCATATTCATATAATCAAAACACTTACATGCTAATTAACTCAACAGGTGCTGATCGAGAGGAGTTCCGTCGCATCATCCTCAGAGAATGGGAGAGGTCGGAAGCCAACGAGGCGCCCGGTGAAGGTTATCACCGTGACACCATCACTCTGTTGAGGAGGAGTGACGGCTCGCTGTATTTTAAAAGAAGTGAACTCCAGCTGCGCAGGTTCGAGGATACCCTGTCGGAAATCGAGAGAGCGGTCATTGACCATGTCTGGCCTGTCACTGAAAAGCAACATATCTTCCAGTTAAGATATCCAGCAGACTCTATCACCAGAAGTGAGGTCATGCTAATGATGCAGGAGCAAAACAAAATGTTTCTCACTGGAATTGAGATGCTGGTGAAGGGTCTTACAATGCCAGGTGTTGGACAGCAGCAGCCCTTCCTCCTGGGCTCGCCTGGGAAACCACTGGCACTGAAGCAAAGTCAGCAGCAGTCTAATATAGTGGAGACTGCCGAGGCAGGGAGGTCTACAGCTCAGGGTGTAGACACCGAACCCGTGGAGTCTGGAAGGATGGACCCTGTTCTCAGGGAAAAGCCCCGAGTTATACGGGTCGAAAAGATGTCGTCGACTCCGTACTGCAAGTCACAGACGTTGCGGGGCGAGGAGTTGATAGACATGAATGTCGACATGAGCGAGCCTCGGAAGAGGTCGGCAGAAGGTAGGAGGCAGCCCTCAGAAGTGGGAGAACTCTCCTGCAACTCGGAGGACGAGGCTCAGGAGTCTGGGGAACCGGGGGACACACCGGTGAATATCCCCTTATTCAACCCATATAGTAAACCCAGGTCACAGCTGAGGCAGCCATCACCTGATCGAGAACACAGGTCAAACTTTCTCCGTGAATCGGTAAGACAAAATGATCACTTTCAGTTTGTAGAACAATCAAATCACATTCCATTAAATATTGTTAACGAACTAGTACAAAACAAGATAAAGGTCTTACTTCCTGAAAGAGATAAAGAGACTGAGAGATCACTGATTGATAGAAGCTTTAACTTGT
>QLSS01000416.1:0-18340 GCA_024372645.1 Trichomalopsis sarcophagae
TTTGTAAGGGTTTTTGGTATCTAATAACATCATTATCGTATTCTACGGGAAAAAATACAAAGGAATATGTATCTTTTTTTCAATAATATTATGGTACTAGCGAAAGGCACAAGTATTCTTATATTGGTAGTTTTGAGTATTTTCGTATTATTTGGCATATCAACTTTCATGATTGTACCATGGGCCAGGTTGGCCCTATTCGAAATATTAGCACAACCCTGTTAAACTTTGATACTTTACGAGTAATTTAAAAAAAAAATTAGCGCGATAGCTCAAAAATTGTGTTGTCGTCAGATTTTTGTCCCTAAAAGTCGCCAAAATTCCCACTGTGCACCGGAAACACCTTGACACAGTTCTATGTCGCCTCAACGAATACGAGCTGCAAGTCAATCTTGAGAAATGCAGTTTCGGCGTTACAGAACTAATTTTTCTGGGCCATCTTATTACTCCAGACGGTTTCAAACCCAGCCCAGAAAAAGTCAAGGCGATACAGGAATTCCCAAAGCCACAGACCATCGAGGAACTTCGAAAATTCCTAGGTCTCGTGAACAGTTACAGACGTTTACTGGCGCACGCTGCAGACACGCAACGTCCTCTCAGCGAATTCCTAAAAGGAGCTAAAAAAAAGGACAAACGTCCAGTTTCATGGACTTCAGAAGCCGAGGCGGCTTTCCAAAAGTGCAAGGACGACCTCGTGAACCTCTCCTTTACCGCTTTTCCAAGCGAAAACGCAGAGCTACGTCTGATCACAGACGCATCAGACACAGCTATGGGAGCAGCCCTCGAGCAACGCTCAGGCAACTCTTGGCTTCCCCTCGCCTTCTTCTCTCAGAAGTTCTCCCCTGCGCAGACCAAATATGCCACCTACGACAGGGAGCTAACAGTCATCTACGAAGCCATTCGACACTTCCACCACTATCTCGAAGGCGTGGAGTTCAAGATTTACACAGATCATAAACCTTTGATCTATGCCTTACAGCAAAACAACGACAAAATGCCAGCTATTCGCTCGCGCAGATTGTCTTACATCGCCCAGTTCAACACAGAGATTCACTATCTCCCAGGTGAAGAGAATGACGTTGCAGACGCCCTGTCTCGAATCAACGCTTTCACTTCCCCTGCACTTTTCGACTGGAGCGACCCAGAACTCCTCGCTGACCCACAGGTCAGAAAAGTTCTAGCGAATATCAAGGCATTCAAGCTTCCGACGCTGTTCGACGCGAAACAGCTGAGCGAAGAACAAGAGAAGGACGATCGACTCAAGGAGATTCTCAATAATGCGGACCATCCGCTCAAGCTTCGCAAGCTTACTTGGGGCTCCACTCACGCAGCGTTCTACTGCGACATCCACGAAGATGTAATCCGTCCTTATCTCCCTAAGAAACTGAGGAAGACAGTTTTCGACAACTTCCACTCACCATCGCATCCTGGAGTTAAAGTCACAGCTCGACTCATTCACCAACAGTACGTGTGGCCTAACATGAGTCGCGACATCGCCACTTGGTGCAAAACGTGCGTAGCTTGTCAACAATCCAAAGTGACAAAGCATAACAAGTTTTTGCCTAAGCATTTCATTACTCCAGATGCAAGATTCGATCACGTCCACTTGGACCTCGTAGGACCTTTTGCCTACAGCCACGGCCACACGCACCTCCTCACCATCATCGATCGATACACGGGATGGCCTGAGGCAATTCCAATTGCTGACACCACAGCAGCAACTGTAGCTCGTGCATTTTACTACAACTGGATTTGCCGCTATGGCGCACCAACAACGATCACCACAGATCAAGGTGCTCAATTTGAGTCCAGATTATTTTCCGAACTCCTGTCAATCCTCGGAATTAACAGGATTCGCACAACGTCATACCATCCTGCTTCCAACGGCATGGCGGAGCGCCTCCACCGAGACATCAAAACAGCTCTCATGTGCCAGACGCCAATCCAGCCGACTTAGTTTTTGGAAAATCAATGAGAATTCCCGGTGATTTCTCACCTCTCACCAATAAAGAACCAAACGTTCGTACATTCTACAACGAATTTTGCGACTTCATGCAGCAACTGAGACCAGTTCCAGTTAATCACAAGACGGCAACCAAGCCATTCCTAAATCAGAACATTAAAACCTGCTCTCACGTTTGGTTACAAGAAAAACCAATCAAGCATGTTTTGACTCGGCCTTACACTGGCCCTCACAAGGTCATATCTCGCAACATGGAGAACCAGACCTTGGTAATCGAAGTCAACGGCACACATAAAACAGTGTCTTTGCAACGCGTAAAGCCTGCGTTCACTCTTCAAGAGGATCCTGACGGCACTAAGGATAACACGACACCTGAACCGATCAAGATTCCTCAGCCAACGGAAGTCAATCGCGCTCAATCAGCACCCGGTACTTCCAAAGCCACGCAGCTTCCAACAGATGACACTCAACCTGCACCTCTTATCCCACCTACCGAAGATCCACCGGACCAACCGATTCCTACACCTCAACCTCCGGTGCCCAAACGCGTTAGATTCGTTCCGAACATTCTTAAACGGAAAAAGAATGTTGACTCAGCTCAGTCACACAAACGCCCTCGTAAGAAACACAACTCTTCTGCGGGGGGGTGCAGTACCTAACACTACCTCTTACTTATTACACTACTTTGTAAATACCTCATAGAACCGAACTTCTAACCAAGGCCATGTACTAAACAAATAGTTAGTAATCAAATAATTTTTCTTTTATTCAAGCATGGACAAGTTAAGGGAATTACGAGCTCAGCTCAACAGGTTCAGAAATAACTCGAGTGACGAGAGAGTTCGCGTAGACTGCTTCAACGCAGATTTGGAGCTGGAATCTTTTGAAAACTTTCTACGACAAAAGTCAGAACACCGAGACGTTCGCCTGCGCATGGCGAGACATCACTCGCTAGCAGATCACCCCGTCATGCACGAACCTTCCGTTCCTCAGCTCTTTGCAAACAATGTCCCGATAACACAGTTGTTCTTGCGCGACTTTAATTACCGTTTAAACAAAGTTAAGCTGCGTGAAGTTTTATCAGCTCAGGGTTTCGAAGAAGTAGAAATCAAGTCCCTCAAAAATACCAAGTCGGGCTCTGTAGCTATCGTAGTTTGTAAGTCTCTGGCATCTTCCTGCAAGATTCAAGTAAAATCATGCAAAAAAGAGTTAATTTTCACAAATCCCAAAGGGAAAGTTTCATACATTAAGATCAGACCTGATCAATTCTCCAGTCAAAATCCATTGCTTCCTACGCAATCGTTTTCCCAAAAAACACCGGTACTGCCGCAGACTCTTTCAAATCTTTTGGACTGCCCTCAAGCAGTAAATCACCTTTTAAAATACGTCTCGGCAAACGATATTTACAACTTCTACATAGCCTCTTTCGAGAACCCCAAATTTCTTGCGGTCGACTTTATCTTTGACTCTGCGGCAGACAGGTACAACAACAAGAACGGTTTAAATCTCATGTTGGAAGATGCCAGAAAATTCAATTTTAGAAGTATCTTGTTCAACGCACACAGAATCACTATAGAAACTCCTTTTGTTAACAAATTGTTGAACATTTGCGTAAATCATCGGCTTGATCCAGACAGACGCCTTTGGCTACGACAGGTCGACTTATCAGCAGTCGCAGTCTCTGAACAAACAATCAAAACTCTGTCTGAATCATGCACGATTCTCTACCTAACCTTAGGAAACACACCAGGCGGTTGCGAGAGTTCCTTAGACATAGACAAACTAAAAACTCTGACACTAGTCAACAACGCGCAACTATCGTTAAAATTCTTGAGTAGAGACTGTTTCTCGCTAATCACCTCGCTAAAAATCATAGGGTGCAACGAAGTCCCAATGGACAAGCTGTTCAACTTCGTGGCCGTTAACACGAACTTAAAAACACTAGTATTTAAGGACAGCCAGAGCAGAAATAAAAACTCAGTCGACCTGCTCAGAGCAGTGTTTTCTAGCAGCAACCGCATAGAGGAATTCCAATTCGATTACTCAAACATAAAAGAATTTCGCACTCACTTGATTCCCAACTTGGTTCTGAATCAAGCTACCTCGCTAAGAGCCTTAAACCTAGAAAACAATGATTTCTTCAAGAATTGGATTCCTCCAATCATGGATAACGCGTCCAATCTAACCGAGTTGAACATCCTCGGATTAGAATTCGATTACTCGCTGCCACTACACAAATTACCATTTTTAGTTTCTCTTAAACTCAACTACAATCAGGCTATCGAAACCACGTTAGCCAGTCTAGTCAATAAAAGCAAATTAGATATTGTAGTTAACAATGCACGTGGAAAAAAGAGATCCCGTGCAATCAATTTAGCTTCGTTAAGAAATGTAACCCTTGGTTGTGCGAAACTTAGTTTAAGATTCATTAACTGTAAGTTCGTTGCCTTAGCATCAACGCAAAGAGCTCTGGAATCAGACGGAGCTACTTTACGACAGTCAGGAAGCTCAATCATCATTTGTAAGTGCTAAGCGACTCTAACGCTCTACAGATTCTTTTGCGTTTAATCTAGTTTCTAACCTTAACATTGTATTACGTACTAGCAAATTATGGAGTCAGATGGAGCGAAACCATCAATACAAACATTGTATTACATTACGTTACACTACAAGAAAATACTTGTACAATCATCACACTGTGATTCGAACTCTATTACCTTTGTAATTCTAAGCGCAAACTTGTTATACGTTCAAACAACTAGTTTTTAAGAAAATGTAAATTATTTTTGTAAATACTCTCCAGTCCCTGACATTTTTTTTTTTTTGTAAAACTACGCAAAATTTTGTAAACTCCTCTCTCTCGCAACCTTACTTAAGTTTCCAATCAACAAAAATGCTTCTCATTTTTTCTTCCTCGGGGGGAGTACTGTAGGTACCCTACCGACAGGTGGCGGCACGTCCGACCACAGAGAGAGAGAGAGCGGCTCACGCCGCGAGCGAGCGCGAGTAGAGTGCCGCTTCGACCACGATCCAGACCAGTCAGGCTGGAGAGGCTTCGACCACAATAAAGGAATTAGTCAAGGATAGGCAGAGTGTTTCTTCCTCCTCGACCGCCTCGTCCCGACAAGCACTTCCAGGAGGAATTCAAATCGACTTCCTAAGTTCGTATTGGCGGGCGCCAGCAGAGGGCAGCAGCTATCGGGGTCATAGCACCTTAGACGTTGCAGCGCCCTCGTAACTCAGGCAGCATCCCCAAAGCTATACATAAATATATATGGCGGCGTTCATTTTCCTTTTATATCTATGCTCTTCCCTCCGAATGTATAATAAACACTCAAAATAACATAATGGCTGATAGCAACTTTTTGCTTGTCAAAAATACCGAGAAATGTTTATAAATTTTCTAAATCTCATTCTTGGCTCTTCGTTAAAAGTTCAATTGAATACACGATTTCGTTCTTCGTTTATAATTAGAAGGTCGATCAACAAAACAAGAATACTTACTCAATATACTTAAAACAATGATAATAATTTAAAATTCTTTTATTGAGTTAGCAAAGGTTTTTCTTAATAAATACATGGCAACACGATAAATTATTACCCTGACAAACTCAGAAGTTATAAAATTGATCTATATTCTAGTATTATTTATCGTATGCAAACGTTAAAAATGAATAATCGCAGACGAACAAATAACTTTACTTATGTAAGCTCTTGTGTAAAGTATATGATTTTTATGCTTAACTTTATTTTCTGGGTGAGTTCATAATTATTTATCTGTTAATGTATCATTTAATTGTGTACAATATAAGCTTATACTTTTTTATTCCATTCTATTACAGCTATTCGGAGGCTTGCTTATAGGAGTTGGCCTTTATGCTTTTGTGGATAAATGGCAAATGACTGGATCTGTTCGAGTAGAAAATGTATATGATATAGTATTGAATATTTCTCTTGTAATGATTATAGCAGGAGCTGTAGTTTTTATAGTTAGTTTTGCTGGGTGTGTTGGTGCATTAAGAGAAAATACATGTTTGCTCAAATTTGTAAGTAATCATAAACTTAAATATATGCTAGAATATACAATTGAAACACTATTGAAAAATCTCGTTTAAGATTTCACGCCAAAATCTCATCTAACCATTTTTTTGTTCTTTACGCTTTTTAAACCATTCTTAGTCAATTGGTGGCTTTTTTGAAAAATTCGAAGTTAGAAAATTTTTGGAAAATTGGACTTTATTTTTTTTAGTCGAAATTTGTGATAAATTTTCCAAGTTTGAATTTTTTAAAAAAGAGACGTAAAGAACAAAAAAAATGGTTAGATGGGATTTTGGCGTGATATCTTACATGAGATTTTTCAAAAGGGAATATAAACAATGAATGTTATATTCAAAGAGATGCCCTATAAACATTGATTTAATCTCATTGTGGCTAAAATACAAGACAATTTTTATTAATTTATAGTGATTTTATATGTCTTAAAACTGAAAATATTTCTCTTACTCTAAAATTTAACATTATCAAGTGAACAACCTAGTTTTAGCCTGTTCTCTTGATCGAAAAGAGAATCGATATACTCATATAGTTATAGTAAATTTAAATAAAGGTACTATTTAGATACCAGCAATATCAACAGTTAATGAGGAATGGTGGATAGTAAACCAAACTAAATGTTGGTAGTGTTATAAAAATAACACTACCAACCCATTACCACCTTTCATTCATATTAAAGTTGGTTTTATTACCAAATTGTTTTTCCTACCTGCAATTTTATTGGATTATTGAGTCGACTTACCCAATATCTTTATGCGAGTTATTAGTTATGGTTTACCGTGAATAGCTACTATTTGGACGACGACTATTAATCTTTAATGGCTGATATTTTACTATCAATCATCGTCTGTACAAAAACTTCTCGATCTTTTTACCATCCTTTGTTCACTGTTGATGGTACTGATACCTAGATACTACATTAAAAAATTGTTCTATTCTCTATATACTTTGTTATTTCCTTCTTTGTTGCTTAATATATTATTTATTAATTTAAAATTCTGTATACCCTGTTGAAAATAAATACATATTTTTTATTACGTGTGTGATTTTTGTATACAATAAAATTATATACATCTGCATGTACTAACTGCATTTGCATACAAAAGTATGTGATAAAGGTACATAATAAAAATACATACAGATAGTAACACTAAAAATAGGTCATTATTTATATTATCTGACGTTTTAATTGACGTAGAGTTTTATTATATCCTTTATCAGATTCTTTTGTATGTAACTGCAGTCCTAAATTAGTGCATGCAGATGTACAGAATTTTATTATAAACAATAAATATGCAATAAGAATATGTATTTCTTTTCAACAGGGACAGTGTTCAAACTTCAGACACATGTATAATGCCTAAAACTTCAGACACATGTATAATGCCTAAATTAATTTTTTGTTTCAGTATTCTCTGTGTCTACTGATTTTCTTCTTATTAGAAATGGGCGTAGCAATAGTTGGCTTTGTTTTTCCACATACCTTACAATCATTATTAGAAGAGTCATTCACAGATAAAATTATTCAAACATATCGTGAAGATCCAGATTTGCAAAACTTTATTGATTTTGGCCAAAAAGAGGTAAAAAATTATGTGTACATATAAATACGTTTTTTCCCCAAAAATGAGAGTTACATACATAAAGCCATTTATAGACTGAAAAGCAAAAAAAAAGTTGACGGCAGACACAATTAGCCAATTATGAATTTCTTTTTAGAGCTAAAAAAGGCAAAAATACATGCAATCATCACATGTTTTAGTGGACTTTTTGGTGTTTTTCTAAAAAATTGTACTTTACGCTTTTTTTATACAATATATATCGTTAAGTATCTCTTATGAAGAAAATTGAATTTTTCAGTTTAAATGTTGTGGCTTGAGTCAAATAGGTTATCTGGATTGGGGTAAAAATGAATATTTCAATTGCTCTAGTCCTAGTAGCGAAGGGTGCGGTGTTCCCTTTTCTTGTTGCATAAATGATACAAATATTGCTGTAAGTAATTTTATGAATATAAAATAAGATAATACTGTTAAGAAAACAGTTTCTTTTTATCTTATTTCTTACTGGTTATTTTTTAAATATCAAAAATAACAACTCTTAATGTTTTCACAGAGTAGATTAGTAAATAATATGTGCGGCAATGGAGTGCAGAAAACACCAGTATCAGAAGCAAGCAAAAAAGTATGGACAAGTGGTTGTATTGAAATTGTTAGAGCCTGGGCAGAGCGTAACCTCTACACAATTGCAGGCATTGCATTAGGCATTGCCTTGAGTCAACTATTTGTTATTTATCTTGCAAAGACTTTAGAAGGACAAATCGAATTGCAAAAATCGCGCTGGCATTCCTGAGCTTGACCTCAGGCCACCTACCGCTATCAAATCTCTTGCTCTACAAGCCGGAAGGTGGCAAACACTCGAAATATACGAGGCCAGGAGGTAGAAGCTAGTGTCAATGCTCGAATGGCCTTGCTTGTCCTCTTTGCAATTTCTTTATATATTCTTTGCATTCTATCACTGATCAGGCTTGTTCTCTATTTTAAAAACTATTTTCACCTATACCTAACAAAAGGTTGACTCGTCAACCAAACAAGCACTGGTCTCATTCAAATGATGACTTGTATTAGATTTTGATTATTAAGAGCATTACAAGAAAAATACTTTTAAAATATGCAACTCGAGATTATATTTTTAGTTTATTAATTGTTCTTATATTAGGCATTACAGTAAACGTCTTGATAGTAAGTATACACATATACTCCCTAAGGTCGCAACGTGCACCTATTTGTACATAAAAATAACAGTATTTAACCTTGAGAAGAAAACATTTTCTTTTTGTTTTAATTTTGATTAAGTGATTTTAACAGATTTCAAGTAAATGATTGGCAGTAATAAACTCGTTTCAAGATAACTAGTTTCTACATTGATTTATTAAAGATAAATCAAAATCTACTGATTTTTCTTAAAGTCTATTCACAAAAATTATAATTTTTCTGTGAATGAGGTCAGTGCAGTATAATTTTATTTCTGTATAATTTTATACTGCCAAACTATTCCATTAAGCTTTAAAATCAAGATCGTTTTGAAAATTTGATCTCCATTATATTTTGATCATTAAATCAAGCTAAATCTCTTTTTTTTTTTAATGAAAACCATACAATTATAATTTATAAAAAATTAAAATACTTTTAAAAATGCTAAGAACTAATAATAATGAATTAATATTGCCATATTTATTGTAAACTTTGTTCGATACAAAGAAAAAAAGTATCCTTGAAATATTAATAAGAAGTAGTTTGAGTCCTTTTTTTATTTAACAAGTGATAGAAGATTTGTATTTCATGTATACAATGAAGGTGACTATTGCACAGTAATAATGAGAAAACGCACATGTTTGAAAAGAGAAATGCATTTAGCCATGATCTCGTATTTTATAATGATTTTAACTAAATCGTCTTATAACAATTATAAGCGTATTAATTTGCTTATATGTTTAAAGCAATTGAGAATTTTATAGGCAGAATCTTCATTGATGGACGTCTAGTGCCAAAACGCCCAAATAAATTTTCTTTTTAGTTTAAAAAATTAGACAATCATTTTTTACAATGTTATCTAGTAAAAATAAATTTTCTTCTGCTGATACTACAATATATTAATAAGCGGATATTTTGTAATTTTCATTGATTGAATCTATGAATTTATACATACAGCAAAACAAAATTTAAGCATTAATGTGCTTATACCATAAAGTAAGTCGTGGAATAATTTAGTATTGAACTTTTCAAATATTGTTTTAATAAAATCTTAATACAAAATATGTGCATCTATTATTTATATAAAGAAAAATCAACTCTGTCATTTGTCGAGTATTCTAAAATAATGTCTTGACCATCCACTAAGCTGCCAATTCTAAATAATTCAGATAAAATTATATCCATTTGACTTGTTACGATGTTTCCATTCAGGTAATGAAACATTCGCAGTTTCTGGACATTTGCTAGATTGTTAGAATTTGGAATATTTAACGAGTTTGATATAGAATCAATCACTTTGCCAATGCTCCAATTAACAGAAACATAAGCACCTCTAGAACCATCAAAGATTTTAGATCCATTATTAATTGGTGGATGCACAGAAAAATAACAACGATCACCAACTGGAACAATACTAGGCCCAACTGATTTATTTTTCAATTTCATTAACTGTACCTAAAAATAAAAATTTACCATTTAAATTAAATGTACACGTGTATGTGTATACATTTTTTGTAATTAATAATTACCTTGATTGCCAAAGCTGAATTCTTAGATTTTTTAAGTTTGTTTCTTAACTCTGTGTCAACAATCTTTTTGGTTTCTAAAAATTCTTCTTTTGGTTTACTCCATCTTTCTAATTCACTCTGTCTTGTATCCTGGTTTTCGTCAAAACAATAATGGAAACGGTGAATTAAACAGAAATTTTTTTTGCATTTTACACATGTCATTTCTACTGCTGACTTGGTTGTACATTGCATTTGAGAGCAATGAAATAGATTTGCTTTTCCTGTATTTTCAGCTACATTTTCAGCAAGTTGGGGACAACTGTGGGATGCAGTATTAAAATGATTTTTACAAAAAATATTCTTGCAATATTTACAATCCAGTGGTAAGAAATCTAACTGATTACATTCTTTTATGAAGCATTGAACACCTGTATTAGGAAATTCCATTTTTCATATTTTATGGTGCATTTACATTAATTATGTGAAAGAGTTGGTGAATGCAAGTGATTTTCACTAAGTGTGCCCAGAGCTAAGTTATTCCACTTTTGTTCCAATTCTTTCAAAGTCATGTGAGAATCCCCATTGTCGCTTTCAGGATCTGGCAGTTCACTTATTGGTACAAGAATTTCATCAATTGGAAGCTTATCTTTTCTCCATTCTTCATCAATTAAATCTAAGAGTCGGCCATCACCACAAACTTGACTATCCATTCCTAGTTATTTATATATCTTATTAAAATAGTAATGGGCTAGTAGAGCCAAAAATGTTATATATCAAAATAATTCTACATTACATAGGTACAGGGGCCGTATTCTGTAAGGATTTTCGTTCGAGTCGTACTGACTCGACTCGAGTAGCGCTGCGCGAGCGGTGTGCGAGCAGCCATGGTCCTAGTGACATTCTGGGGAATAAATGTTACCTACTTTTTCAGGACGGCTCGTACATATTTGATGAATGTGAATACTTACGCGCTTTTCTTGCGCTAAACGCACATATTAAAATAACAATGTGATTAATGAGGAAAGAATAATAATGAATAAATAATAATGATAAATAATAATAATTATAATGAATTAATAATCCGAATTTAATAAGCTTATAAGTAAAAGAATAGAAGTAAAGAAAAATAATAAAAGTAAAAGAAATGAAACTTTTTGTTTATTTCAAGTAGAAAAATTTATTACATTAATAGAAAATTACAGTTTTATCATTTTTTAAAGATATAAATTAAGGCAAAATCATGAAGATTATCAGTACGAGTTTCTGAATGAAGAGGAAGATGACCTGAATGATGAACGATTTTTAAACAATGAGTAAAGCGTTTTTTTCAGTTATGTGTTTTTTAAATTTATTTATTCTTAGATTCTAAGTGCTATGGATATGTTCGTCTCGTTTTCTGCCTTATAAGTAATCTCAAAAAGACTTCATTTTGAGTAAAGTGTCAAGTTATAAAAAGTAGTTCTGTCAAGGACAGCATTCTTTTGCTGTGTGAACCTAAATTTTTTAACATGTCTCTCGTTATGGATAATGGACCAATGTGGTCTAAAAGTAATGATGGGACTTATTGGTTACTTTTTCCCAACAAACATGCCCTAACCAAAGAAGAAATAAGGGAAATTTATTCGTAATGTGGGTGTCGCATACAAGTATTAAACTTGACAATGGCAGATGATAAGATTTTAAGTTTTTACAATTTTAACAAAACGATAGATTCTGATTATTGCTATATTTTGTATTTTGAATAAAAAAAAACATTATTATTTTAAATAAATAAAAAATTAAATAAAAAATGTTGTAATAAATTTTTCTACTTGAAATAAACTAAAAATTTCATTTCTTTTACTTTTATTATTTTATTATTTTTCTTTACTTCTATTCTTTTACTTATAAGCTTATTAAATTCGGATTATTAATTCATTATAATTATAATTATTTATCATTATTATTTATTCATTATTATTCTTTCCTCATTAATCACATTGTTATTTTAATATGTGCGTTTAGCGCAAGAAATGCGCGTAAGTATTCGCATTCATGAAATATGTACGAGCCGTCCTGAAAAAGTAGGTAACATTTATTCCCCAGAATGTCACTAGGACCATGGCTGCTCGCACACCGCTCGCGCAGCGCTACTCGAGTCGAGTCAGTACGACTCGAACGAAAATCCTTACAGAATACGGCCCCAGGTATATTTATGTACACCATGGTACTTAACTATACTTTCTAGAAAAAAAAGCTCGTTTTAAAATGTATGTACGTAATTTGGGATCACTTTAATTTTGATTGGCCACATACATTGTCTAAATAATGTCTACTTTTTTTTCTTCCTCAAAGAGTTGTCGGCTCTAATCGTGTATATGGTGGCAGGTCCCTGTCCCCTCCTACAACCACATGCGGACTGACGCGCCGCCTAGCGGAGCACCACAACGTGGCGAGCGCGAGGCAGCGTTGGATACCGGATGTGCAGAAACGCACCCGATAGCTCACTTCAGACCGCACTGACATTCGGCGTACGAAACTATAGCATATAACAAATTGTTCGGAAAAATTGTATCGACTATTAATTGATATAATTTACGAAGTACATGAATAAGAATTATAACAATATATAAGGAATTTCCTAAAATGAACTTTCCAATGAAAATTGACAATATAACCACTTCTATACTTTTATCTAAAACTAAAGCTCCCAAACCCACATACCCTGCCCAGAAAGAGTTTCATAAAAAGATACGTCGGCAGATCGGAGAAAGGCGAACGACTACGAGCTACAAATCTAAAACCAGACTGCTTAAACCCATCTACCCTACGTGCAGCGCGTTTAATAATAAAACAAGTTGGGGCACATCAAAGGAAGGCAAGCGACTGCATGCAGTAAAACTAAAACCATGACTGTAAAATGTCTTATTAAATTAATTGAATTTTGTAATCAGGAAGACTGTAGAGATTTTTTTTTAGATTTAATTGTTTTCATTGCTGCACATTGTGTTGTACATATACAATTATAGTATATTATAAAAAGAATAAGAAATTTTGTGTAAGGGTGCTAGTGCGTGTGAAGAGTGTGAAATGGGATGAGGTAAAATGAGATGAGAGAGAATGTGTGTATATTTGAGTGATATTGTATTTTCCAAATTAATGAAGTAATTTTTAGCTGCTATTTTAAAGTCTGATATGGATAGTATGTTCCGAAGTTAAGATGGAAGGCTATTTCAGAGGTAGGAGGCGCTGATGAAAAATGAATTCTTCAGCGTCTCCGTCTTGAAGGACGGGATGTCCAGTGGAGTCACCTCACCCCTCACAGTCCTGAACGCGACGTGGAAATCAAAGTAGGCTAATAGATAAGTAGGTATTGAGGTGTTGAAAATTTTTCTTAAAAAACAGGCCATGAAGTATTTCCTACTTCCGGCGGTGGTAAGCCATTGCAGCTCACGCCTGTAAGGGAAGATGTGCTCGTCTCTCCTTACACCGTAGATATAACGGATCCCCGTATTGACAAGCCTCTGCAGTTTTAAGTCAAGTTCCTGGGATGAGAGGAAACAGGAGTGCTTGCACTAAATATTGCGCAATCTGAGGCTAGTGCTTTTCCGAAAAAAATATAGCCGATACTTTAAAGGGTGAGCACGTTTACAAATTTGTGTAACGTGCTCTTTCCAAGTTTGGAGTCAAGCACCAGCCCCAGGTTGCGCACCGATGATTCAAAGTTGACCTGGGCTCCCCCTATATTTATACAGGTGTTATCAGTAGAAGGTAGAGCGTTTATATAGTAGGGGGAACCCAGGACGATAGCCTTAGTTTTAGTTACATTCAGTTTAAGTCTATTCAGCGCAGCCCAGCCCATTATCCTCTCGGCGTTAGCACTCATCCTGACAGAACAGGAGTCGAGCCCCTCAAGGTGGCTGTAGATCTGCAGGTCATCCGCGTAGATTAGATGGGACACATCTGAATCTAGGCAAAAACCAATATCATTGATGTACAAAGAGAACAAGGGACCTAAAACTGACCCCTGTGGGACACCGGTGTTTAGTGGTAGAAAGGTAAAGATCTCATTGTTGTCGCCAATGACGGCCTGTTTTCTTCCCGAGAGATAAGACGCAAGCCAGCGGATAACCTGCTTGGAGAAGCCGAAGGAGGATAGCTTTCCGAGTAGCCTGACGTGACACACCGAATCAAACGCCTTGCTAAAATCAAATAGAAGTAGAAGAGTGACCTTCTTCCTGTCTATCCCAAGCCTGATATCACCAGTCAGCTTAATTAAGCCGGACTGCGTGCTGTGGCCAGTGCGAAAACCAGTTTGGAAATTGTCAAGATAAAGTCTTGTTTCAAGGTATTCAGAGATTTGATTGTGCACCAGCCACTCCAGCGTACAGTGTCGGAAATTGGACAAAATTCGCTCAACTGCTGGTTTCGCAAGGTATCCCCCTAAAACCACTTGAAAAGGGTTCCCTGATACTCCTAAAAACAGGTGTCACTGCTATAATTATGATATTTTCATTCCTGCATTTGTAGGCAACGATAGACCAATGACAATAATATATATATATATATATATATATTCTTTATACTAATAAATAGATGGTTCTCTGTGAAATCGAGAACTAAAAAATTAATATAGCCATAAGTTTGAGAATATGTTCTATAGATATCCAAATGGTCTTATGAAAATCTCACGTGATTTTCACGTGGTAATCACGGGATTTTTTCAGTAGACATTAATTAATTACGTGATTACTCACGTGATTATAAAGCAATGTATCTCGCGATTAATCATAGGATTAATCACGTGACTACTCACGCAATTAATTACAGAACTAATCATTATTGCGTAACCATAATTAATTAATTTTTATTTTTATTTTTTGCAAATAATGCATGTCCTCTGTTACTATATATATATATATATATATATATATATATATATATATATATATATATATATATATACACACACAATGGTATATATATGGGTATATATGAAGTTATATATACATATATACAACTTTACACGATTATGACAAATTCGAGAAAATGGTGAAATGAGGTGTCATTGGTCTATCGTTGCCTACAAATGCGGGAATGAAAATATCAAAATTATCGCAGTGACACCTGTTTTTAGGAGTATCAGGGAACCCTTTTCAAGTGGTTTTAGGGGGATACCTTGCGAAACCATCAGTTGAGCGAATTTTGTCCAATTTCCGACACTGTGCAGCGCCTTGGATAGGAAACAAAGTAGAGAGATCGGACGGTAGTCTGTTATACAGCTGTTGGAGAGTTGATCTTGTTTAATGCTCTTACGAGCGATGATTTCCAGGCAGAAGGAAAGCATGCCTCGCTCAAAGACAGGTTGAAAATTTGATAAAGTAAAGGAGCAAGTATTGGCAATGCTTTAGAGATTACAACCTGTGGGATGCCATCGCTTCCCCTGGCCTGGGTATTGAAGTGTGATACTGCAGCCAACACGTCCGACTCTGTGATAGCCCTGAAATGAAGTGTTGAGGGAGGTCTAGACTCTTGAGGGTTCGCAGATACTCCTCAACAGATGGAGCTTGAGGATCATTTGAGATGGAACCAAAGTGTTTGTTGAGAGCTCTGGTGAGAACCGAGCAGGTGGAGAAGATTTAGAGGTAGTAATACCAAGATTTTCAAGCTCTCTCCATATCTCTGCAACGTGGGTCAGAGTAGACAAGCGTGAATAATAGTAATTCAGCCTGGCCTCCTCGACCTGTCTGTGAGCGTCGTCCCTTGCGATTCTATAAAAGTATAGATCTTAAGGTAGACGACTTCTGCGAAAGCGCCTGTAGAGTCTATTCCTTTCAGTTAAAAGGTCACGAAGAGCCGTGGTGAACCACGGGTGACGCTTATGTCCAGGTGTTACAGTCTTTAATGGGGCGAAATGATTTATGGCTTTCGTGATGTTGTCGTTAAGGATGGTAATGCATTCGACAAGTGATGGCGTGGTGAAAGATGACCAGTCACATGCGCTAAGGAAGTCCCTTAGCTTCTCAGCACAAATTCCTTTGTAGTTTCTGTAAGTGTATGTAGCAGGTACGTGGCGTGGAATCTGTACGTCAAGTGTGGCTGTGATAAGGTCATGTCCGTTGATGAAAAGTGTGTCTGTCTTCCAATATGAGAGCAGGCGATCCTGTTCATCGATTAAGCATAGGTCGAGCCAGGTGTCAGAGTCTTGTCTGTGATGGGTTGCACCATATGGCCCAGAAGTAAGGGAGTTCTCGTCGATGAAAGCCTTGATGAAGTTGGCGTCTTCACACGAGGAAAGCTGGTCTGCTTTAAAATCACCCATGATGACCTTCGTGGAGTAATTGTGCATATGTGTTGTTAGTTGCTCAATGAAATTAGATCCCTGGATAAAGGGAGAATAAGGAGGGCGATACACAACCCCCACGAAGATGGGCGATATTTCCTTAGCTGTGATTTCACAGAAACGATACTCCAGCTTACCTGGTTTGCCCGACCATTCACCATCAGATGACGAGATAATACTAGCTGTCAATGAGTGATGAATGTAGAGAGCCACACCTCCACCGTTCCTGTTTCTGTCCCGTCTGTACAGAGTGTAGTCGTCCAGTGAAGGGATGGACGCGCGATATCTTGTCGCTTAGCCAGGTCTTAGTTACAGCTATTACTTGGAAGGGGGAACAATGGAGAGAAAGAGAGTCAACGGTATAGGAGTTTGAAGCCAGAAAATACTGAAAACTATTTCAGTCATATTTCGCCGCATGGTGGCGCTTTAAACATTTGTCTTCACTGTGACGTCACTTGCCAGAATGATTTAAAAACGAGCGTTTTCAATGAACTAAATTTTATTTTATATATCGGAAATTATACCTTTTACAATAAATAAATGACTTATTATCTAATAATTTACAAACTCAATGAATACTGTTATGAATTAACTGATAAATCGAAGTTTATATGTCGACATAGAAACTGAAACAAATTTGATCGTTGTGAGCAAAATGACTTGCCTAAAAATTCATTATGTTCACATTTACAAACGCATGATTATGATGCTGGTGTAACAAATCAGTATGTATTACCATATATTGCTGGATTTGTTGTGAATAAAATTCAGAAATTTACTGATTGTACAGAATGCATAAGTTGTCTTACCACAATGTGACGAAGGATCCCTGCAGTATCCAAGTTTGCCATTAGAAAAACTGATTGAACAATTAGAACAAGTGACACTCAGGGTTGCAGGTGAACTTTAAATTAAAAGCAACACAATTTTTTAAATTGTTGATGAAGTAAGTCGTTTGGAGAACGTCGTTTTGATTGTCTGCCTCCATCACTCTGTCAAATCAGTTTAAAAATGCCGCGATTTTTAACAAGATGGCGGCTATCCTGAAATGTTGTGGGGTGCTGCATCACCTTCTCTCTCTACCGAGGAGTGGGGAGAGCCGCCATGTTGGAACAAGAGCGAGAGCGAGCGTGCGAGCGCGCGAAGCCTCCTGCGCGAGCCAGTGTACCTAAAGCCTCCGAGCTGTGAACACTACTCAAATAAACGGCATTCTTACCACTTGATTATTTCCAGTTTCTTACCTGCATCATCTCCGAGAGCAGTGGGCTCTCCTGGTCCATCCTGGCCACAGACATCCCCACAATGTACTGTTCGCAATGCCGCCTATCGGCGAATCATTTTCTGATAGTTTTCAGGATTTTGTAATAAAATATGGCGCTTTTTCACTGCGTTTATATTATAGTTCGATTAGAACTTCGAATGTACTATTTTAATGCAAAATTCGATTAATTTAATAGACAAATTAATAATCATAAATGGTAATCATATAGATAGTGGACCTCTTTTTGCTACGTTTTGAACAAGACGCGACTGAACAGCTGAACTGAACCTATTGTAGAAAGGCTCTAGGTGAACTTAAGTTCCGTTGAAACACATGAATTTTTAATTACTTAATCATATTAGGGCCTAGAGGTACTAAATCAGCAAAAAATTGATACATAACGTATTCTTATGCTATTTTCTACTGTATATAAATATTTATGTGTCAGTGAATGACCATGAAATTACAAATAAACTAGAAAAA
>QLSS01000416.1:28340-39861 GCA_024372645.1 Trichomalopsis sarcophagae
GACATAACAAGCGGTTAATTTTGGAGGTTAGACAAAATTTCGACTTGAATTTTGTTAATAAAACTTGACAAATCTGCAAGAATTCAAAGTAAATAATACAAGATCATAATTACCTTTAATATTTTTACAAAAAAAAAGTCGAGAATGTAAACAAACAATAAAGATGCACTTCTACAATGACAGCGCGCGGGATCGCAGAGTATACCGTGAGTATACGTATTCTATACATGTAGAATACGTATAGAATACCCATGCCGAGTGGCTTAACATCCCTCCCTGGGGCCCAGTCCCAGTGACGAGCGGATCTCTGTCGGAAAAAGCCAGTAACTTTTGAGTTTTGAGCCCTCCCCTTCTACTCCGTGGGTTCCATACCACAGCTGTTCATAACAATAATACACAGCAAATGTCAAATTAACCTCAAACAAACTTCTTGGTTTTAAATATTGTACGCACATCTTATTTTGCGACGACGTGGCAATTATATACCAAATAGATCTTACAGCTAAACGCGTGGCCATCCTGTAAGTTTCCATTAGTATCTTTTTCATTTAGATTCTAAACAATCAAAAATAAATATCAGCATATTTCTAAAACATCATGTAATTTCTTAGGTGTATGACACTATGTATGAAAAGAGAAAAAAACCAAATTCAATGCGCGCTCTTATTCTTGTTGGAGGATATGGTACACGTTTGCGACCATTGACACTTAGCCGACCTAAACCGCTTGTTGAATTTGCAAATAAACCCATGCTATTTCATCAAATTGAAGCATTGGTAAATTGTATTATCAAAATGCACCATGTCATATGTCTGTTTTCTTCTTTGTACATTATGATGATGCATTTATTTTCAATTTAGGTGCAGATTAATGTAACCGAAGTGATTTTAGCTGTATCTTATAGAGCTGAAGAGATGGAGAAAGAACTTTGCGAAAAAGCTGAAAAGTTAGGTGTAACTCTAATTTTTTCTCATGAATCGCAACCTCTAGGAACAGCTGGACCTCTTGCTTTAGCTAGAGAAATTTTGTCTTCCGATGATAGTCCATTTTTTGTTTTAAATTCTGATATAATTTGTGATTTTCCTTTCAAGCAACTTTTGCAGTTTCATAAAAATCACGGCAAAGAAGGTACTATTGTAGTAACCAAGGTTGAAGAACCTTCCAAGTATGGTGTTGTCGTCTGCAATGATGATGGCAAAATTAATAGTTTTATTGAAAAACCTGTAGAATTTGTATCCAACAAAATTAATGCAGGTTACTTTCAATTCTATTTGTAACGAAAATTATATTCAAAATTCTACAAAAATTATCATTGAATAAATTTATTTTTTTCAGGAATGTACATTTTTAATCCAAGTATATTAAAAAGAATAGATTTACGCCCTATGAGTATTGAGAAAGAAGTATTCCCAGCTATGGCCAAACAATGTCAATTATATGCAATGGAACTAGAGGGTTACTGGATGGATGTTGGTCAGCCAAAAGATTTTCTGACAGGTAGAATATTTATAATTTTTAATGATACAAGGCTCTCTTATACCTAAATACAAATAAATTTTAATTAATATTTTCTTACAATAATAGGTATGGGGATGTATCTGAATTCTCTAAAACAAAAGACACCTGAAAAATTGTACAATGGACCAGGTGTAGTAGGAAATGTTTTGATTGATTCTACAGCAATCATAGGAAAAGATTGCAGAATCGGGCCAAATGTAACAATTGGTCCTGGAGTTACACTCTCTGATGGATGTTGTGTCAAAAGAACTACCATCTTGAAGGATGCCATTATTAAAGAACATTCTTGGCTTGATAAGTAAAGCAAATTTAATAGATTTAATCATCAGTAGCATCATTGAACAACTTGATATTTTACAGGTGTATTATTGGCTGGAAAAGTGTTGTAGGACGTTGGGTCAGAATGGAGAATACAACTGTACTTGGAGAGGACGTTATTGTGAAAGATGAGCTGTATATTAATGGAGGACAAGTATTACCGCACAAAAGCATTGCTGCATCTGTGACAGAACCACAAATAATTATGTAAAATTAGATTAAATGAAAATAATATAAATTAACCAAAGACTGACTATTGCTGAAACACTATATATATATATAAACAAGATTATGTACAGAAAATGAAAATCAGATGAATATTTTTTATCAAAAAGTTTCTTGCAGAATGCATAGACGTAATTGTTTACGCAAATTTTCAAAATACCGTTGACAACTAATATTTAATAATATTTTTACATGTAAAAAAATTATAATGCAAACTGTGCAATGATTATAGTAAAAATATTTTTAATCTTTATATCGCTAGATCCCTTCAGATAACTCTTATATACCATCAAATCATAAATATATTTAAGAGATTTTATCTTATCTTATTTTTTATAAATTTATTATTAGGGACTTTGATTAAAATTTTTAAAGTGAAATCGTGACTGCGGAATTTGTACAAGCATATTTTGTGCTGACTGGATAACAAACAACATAAAAATATACTTATTGCGTCTTATGCGCGATATTGTGTAATAAATTGTCTTTCGGAGCACGACATTAGGGCCCTTGCTACCGCCTATGCAGACCATACTTGAAGTAGTCAAGCCTGGGTTAAATCCTGCAAAAAAACAAAAAGATATTCTTCTTAACAAAAAAATTTTTTATTTGATATGATTTGAAAAGAAAATTGAAACTTAGATGTTAAATCCATTTCAATCCGTAACATACAAAAATAAAAAAAAAAAATAAACGTAACCAATCCGTTTAGGTTACCTAATCCATTGAATAAAATTGGATTTACTGTTATGGTTTGAAACGGATTGAATAAATTTTGATTTACTGTTAAGGTTTCGTTTGAAACGGATTATTACAATAATTAAAAAGTTACAATCCATTACAAACCATATATATAAAAAACGAACTCGTGTGTTAATCCGTTTCTGTCAGTTTGAATCCGTATAAAATAAAAACGTCCACAAACGGTAGTTTATTTTATATATAGTTTATTGCAACTAAGAAAATGATGTTCTGCTATTTGAAAACTTAGAAACCATTGATACGTATTTTCAATTTTACATAAATAATTTTCTATGCAAATGGATATTGTTTATAAAAATCTTCATGATCAATAGTATAAATGAATTGGAAAACAATAAGTATTAGGAACTCAAAAAATAGATATTGTTATTTTATTTAAACCCTATAAGTTTCAAAGTCTAAAAATAATAATCGATACAACACATCCGCCATCTCAGTTAGTGCCTTTAATTTTCAAATCTGTTTGAGTACATTTTTTTTTAATTATGCAAGCTTTTCAAATGTCAATTTGAAAATTAAAATTTCGTGGTACAATATATAAGACAAAAAAAAGTTATAATAGGGAAATTTAAATGTTTATTTTGTCTTTTATATTATAGCGCGAAATTTTTATTTTCAATTGACATTTGAAAAGCCCGCATAAATTTATAAAATAAATCGATTGAAACGGATTTGAAGCTTAAAGGCACTGATTGAAATGCATTTGAAACAAATTAGGTATCGGATCGGAATAAATTCAGATTGATATGGATTCAGAGTAAATTGGAATTGGATTAAAACGTATTCAAACGTATTGAACAAACTGATTGAAACGGATCTGAAACATTAAAAATTTTAAAAATGTACAAGATTGAAATGGATTCGAACCTTTTAAAATGATTGAAACGGATTTGACACTTTGGAAAAATTTGTTATCATTTTCGGATTGAAACGGATGTCACTGGATTAAAAAAACGGATTGAAACATATTTGTCCATTTTTTTCTGATGTTCAATCCGTTCCAATCCTTTTTTTTTTTAACGAGGGCGCTGTGCGCACCTTGCCTCGCAGCTGCACTAATATCGCGTACGCCGGATTGGAATTGGAAGTACCATCCGGATGGTCCTTCCAATTTTGGTAAGCATATTACCCCTTTAAACTTTGTTTAAACAAATTTATAAATTAATATTTTTTAATTAATTTTATTAATGTTAGGACGTCTTAAAGGCGTCTTAATAACGGATAGAGGACGTTTAAATGACGTTTTTATGACGTTTCCCATAGATTTTGGGTAAATTTGTTGTGGACAAAATAACGTTAAAAAGACGTTTTTAAGACGTTTTTTTTATAATTTCAGAAAAGACGTTATGTCGTCTTTTTTAAGACGTTTTAATGACGTCTTAATAACGTTTTGTGTTATATGGGGTGTACTTACTTATCTTGGTCCTTAAACTGATCGATATATCGTCGCTCTCTATGAAGAGTAGCACTGTTGAAATTTCCCGTCATAAGTATAGCACAACTCATTTGACACCCGCTAGACTAACACGACTCACGCATTCCAGCGAAGAGTAGCACAACTCGCTTATTTGCCGCGAAAACTAGCACAACTCAAACTTTAAAAAACTGATTTATATAAAAATTTCCCGATCTTTGCGAAACTGTCCTAATGAAGATTTTTAAATATTCACAATTTACAATTTTTTAACGAATTTAAAATTGTTTATCTAAATACAATAGTTTTTTACAAACATTTTTTTAAATTGTTCACTTCTCAGTTTTTTTGTTGTACTTTATTGACACTTGAATAAACGCGAACTCAGAGCATTATTCTGCGTTCTGCTTACACATTATAATGTACTAAGCGGTACTAAGTGTCATTTCGAAGCGCTTTGCGATTGCTGCGCACATCGTATTAATGTAAGAGCGTTGTATTTAGAGTAGCTTTTATATTTCAAATTTAGATTCCCTAATTCTACTTACTTCCATAAGTAGATATATCACAAAATCAATGCCAAATATTATGCATAACTTTTTTTTCATTTGTACCTTTCTTATATCTACGTTTATTTTTGTAATAAATGAAAATTTTACTTACCTTCGGTTTACATTCATTTAACCATACAACTAACAGAATAATATAAAGAATAATAACACATGCTCTTTTATAGTATTTTACTCTGCATATAAAAAGTCTCAGAAACGTTTCCCAAACGTTTTACGGAGGTTGCAAAGTAGATTGTAAAACGAAACTATACATATTGCATTCTGGTTTTCAAAATTATTGCTTGAAACCGGAAACGTTTCAACGACGTGTATACAACTTTCGGGACCTGTCCAGACATTTTTTTTTTACCACATACGATTTAGAAACGTTTTTACATTCGGTCTGAAAACGTTGTAATCTCGTAAAAAGAAACGTTTCTGAGACGTGCTGGGATCGTTGCATTTTTATAAACAATTTCTTTTCCTTCAGTAGGACCAGAAACGATACAGCATTTTTTCTCAACTCCTTCTGCAATCGTTTTGAAAACGTTGATTTCACAACTAACAATATAAGGAGCATACAAAATATTAACCCCGGGTCATTAGAACGAGCATTGAAATACTCTCTACAATCCCGAAATTGTTTGAAAGTAATGAATAAACCAGAACAGTGTTTGTAGTCAAACCAGTTTCACGGATGTATATTGTCTCAAAGAACCTAAATACAAGAATCTACTGATTATCTGACTCTAAAGCTAAGCTGATAATTCTACGAACTCGCGACTCTGACTCTCCTTCGGAGCGGCGCAGTGATGCTGCAAGACCTCTGCTGCTGGCGTTGAGGGCGTGACCTTGAATGAAGGGATGTAGTTTTGACAAATCAGAGCGACTCCGCGCGGACTTACAGAAATACGAGCTCAAATCAGCGTCGGTCCGCTGGGCCTACATGGTGGTGGAAAATTCGGAAAGCGGGCGAGCACATGATGACGCACTTCGCGCACACGTGTTGACCACCCTAACTCTCAGTCCTCAGTTTTTATGAATCATAAAAACTGAGAGCTGATACTCGCACAATAGAATCTTTCTTTCCACCACTTCTAAAATTTATGTTCTATTTTCTTAACGGTTGAGTGACCAAGAATACAGAAAAGCTTTTGTATTTTCTCTAAATGATTTTATAAGATGTACATAAAATATACTCGATTTTATTAATAAGAATTTGAATTACGCGCTTATAGTCGATCACGTGATCACGTGATTACAGCTTATGTCACAACCAACGTCCAGCCCGAGGCCCCGAGCTGCCCGACTCCCGAGTGTCACTGGTCAGTGGTCACATCATTACTATGTGTGTGTGTGTGTGTGTGTGTGTGTGTGTGTGTGTGTGTGTGTATATATATATATATATATAATGACACGTCACATTATATGCACTAATCACAGCCTCGACGGTCGCTCACTCGTCCGATCTTTTCTATGCCTATGCTTAATTGCTAATTAGTTTTGCTGGCATCAGTCAATTTACCACGATCGTAAGTATATAAGATCGTGGTCCTGTCCCACTGAGTTCTTAGTCTGGTTTGAGCCCTCATCCACTTCACAATATCATACGTTGTCTTGAGAGTTCTGACTTGTAAATACGTTAACGGTAACGATGATACGTGTTCCGAAAATTTTTATTTCGCCCTTGAAAAACTTGGGCAGGCTAGTAGATGCCAATTTAAGGTAAGAATTAGTTTTTTAACTTTGCCTAAGGCTATTATATGCGTAATTTATGCAATGCTTGTTATGTATAGCTCTCAGTGCATCGATATATTCTTTGAATGACTTGCAGTTTCTATTCTCTTTCTTTAATCTTTGATTTCTTTAATCAACTCATAAATACATGAATATACACGTCAGAATGAATATGTTTGAGTGTATTTGAGTGTATGTGTGTGTGTGTGTGTGTGTGTGTAATAGAAAGTTCAGATACAGGAAGAGAGTATGTTTTTCATAATCTTTTTATATTTTGTCTTTTGTCCAGACTCCAGACTTGAGTGTATGGACTTTAAACCTTCACTATCACTTATCACTTCAGAGATAAAATAATATTATGATTTAGCTCTAGATAAGATTCATAACTGGTAGAAAACTGCACAATTTATCAAGAGAAATTTCTAAAAATCTTTGTTATAATAAGTATCTTATATCGTAGGATATGATAACTTGACTATTATAAATCCTTTAAATAGTAAAACTGTTATATACAGATGAATAACTTTTAAAATTATTATTATTTTTTTTTTTTTTTTTAATGATTATGATCTTGATTAGTTTGTATTTATGTAGTTTAGAGCAAAAAAGTCAGAGTAGAAAATATATATGTTAAATGGAAATTACAGATGTCTTGCAACACAAACAGCAACTAAAGCTGCCAAGGCAGAAAAATTGAACAATGGTAATTCTAATGCAAAGGAATCTCAATCATTTACTATGAATATATTTCGTGGTCAATTGCAAACAAGCCAAGTTTTTCCATTTCCTCAGGCTTTAAATGAAGAGCAGGAAGAAACTCTAAAAATGATGATTGATCCTCTTGAAACATTTTTTGAGGTCAGAAATAATCTTATAAACATTCCATTTTATATAAAAAAGTTTTAATCATTTTCTTGTTAACAAGATTAATTTTTACAGGAAGTTAATGATCCATTGAAGAATGATGAAAATGCCTCAATTGACAAAGAAACAATGAAAGCTCTGTGGGATCTTGGTGCTTTTGGTATTCAAGTACCACAAGAACTTGGTGGTCTTGGTCTAAGTAATACTCAATATGCTCGATTGGTAGAAGTTGTTGGCTATAACGATTTAGGAGTTGGCATTACCCTAGGAGCACATCAAAGTATTGGCTTCAAGGTTGGTTTTCAAGATTTGCTGCTATAAAATCCATAATTATTACAGTTGGAAATAATATTCATAACTTTATAGGGAATACTCTTAGTTGGAACTCCTGAGCAAAAAGCCAAGTATCTTCCTAGAGTATGCAATGGTGATATGGCAGCATTTTGTCTTACAGAGCCAAGCTGTGGTTCGGATGCTGGTGCAGTTCGTTCTAAAGCTGTAAAATCACCAGATGGATCTCACTATATTTTAAATGGAAGTAAAATATGGATATCCAATGGAGGATTAGCTGAGATCATGACCGTTTTTGCTCAAGTACCAATGAAAGATCCCATTACTGGTGAGACCAAAGATAAGGTGACTGCATTTATTGTTGAAAGAGCATTTGGTGGAGTTACAAATGGTCCACCAGAAAATAAAATGGGAATCAGATGCAGCAACACAACAGAAGTTTATTTTGAAGATGTTAAAATTCCAGCTGAAAATGTGCTAGGAGGTGAAGGGCAAGGATTTAAAGTAAGATTTCAATAATATTATAGGCATAGTGAACATTTTTGAATTTTATAAACTAGAATTAAGTGTTGTGTAGGTTGCTATGCAAATTTTAAACAATGGTAGATTTGGTATGTCAGCTGCTCTTTCTGGAACCATGCAGTATTGTACAAAAAAAGCTATCGAGCATGCTGTACAGCGAGTTCAATTTGGCCGTACAATAGATAGTTATGGAACTATACAAGAAAAATTAGCAAGAATGTCAATGCTCCAGTATATTACGCAATCTATGGCTTACATGGTCTCTGGTAATATGGATAAAGGAAGTCAAGATTACCACTTAGAAGCTGCAATTTCAAAGGTAAAATGAGTGAATCATAAACTAGATCTTATGCATCAAATAATAAACCATTTAATAACTTAAAAACAGGTCTTTGCATCAGAATCTGCTTGGTGGGTATGCGATGAAGCAATTCAAGTTCTTGGAGGAATGGGATTTATGAAATCTACAGGTCTTGAAAGAGTACTTCGTGATTTAAGAATTTTTAGAATTTTTGAAGGAACTAATGACATACTTCGACTATTTGTTGCTTTGACTGGTATTCAGTATGCAGGAAGTCATTTGAAAGAACTACAAAATGCATTCAAAAACCCTGCTGCAAATTTAGGTTTAATAGCTGAGGAAGTATCAAAAAGAGCTACGCGAGTTATAGGACTGAATTCAGTAAATTTAACTCCGTTAGTACATCCAAGCCTTGCAGATTCTGCTGCTTTATGTTCTAAGGTAAAAAAATTTGTTTTCGACTTTTAAATTAATTTATAGTAAATCAAATAAGAAAGTAGCAAATCAAATTTTTTTCTGTAGAGTATAGAATCCTTTGGATCTACAATTGAAAATGTTCTTGTAAAATATGGCAAAGGAATTGTAGAGGAACAATTTATACTTAATCGACTTGCACAAGCTGCAATTGATACTTACACAATGTCGGTTGTCCTAAGTCGAGCAAGTGCATCTGCTACAAAAAATACTCCCAGTGCTCAGCATGAAGTTTTAATGGCACAAGTGTGGTGTTCAGAGGTAAACACTAATCAGAATAATAAGATATTAAAGTCTTAAATAATGTGATACGATTTAATGAATTTTTATTGCAGGCTTCTAGTCGTGTTGCTTATAACTTAAAAGTTACTGGTGCTACTAAAAATTTGGATGTCTTTTCCAAAATGAGTAAGATTTCGCGAAACATTTGCGAAGCTGGAGGAATCGCTCACAAAAATCCTCTAGGGATTTGAAGACAAATCTAGTTGTTAAATATTTTCCGTCTACTATTGTACTAAATAATTAAAAATTATGAATGAACATTGAACATACATCAAGTGCGATAAATTATGAAAACTGACAGAATGTTGTCACGGTATTCTTCATGATTGACGTCAACTATTTTTGATACAATTATACGATTACTTCAATTACATGCTCAAAACGTGTAAGAATAAGGAAAAAAGTATATCTAATATTTTTGTAATATTTTTATGATAGATTTATAATTTTTTTACAAATCGAACAAAAATATTCAAATGTGTCTTATTATGGAAATTGTTATTTAAACGAATAAATCTGTAAAAACTTAGAGAAATAATAGCGCTAACAACAATGCAATGCAAGTTTTTAATTTATTAAAGGGAACTAGAATAATAAACTGTACTGAAAAAGTTTAAAAAAATGTTTTAAAGAAATGGAAACAATAATTAATAGCTTCAGTTCATTGATTGACGCTACATTGAACTACACCAGTAATTGAAAAGAAAAATGTTTTAGTGTGGCTTCTATAATTGGGCCTACTCGAAATTTTTGTTTGCTCATTTACTGATCAAATGCGCGCGTGTGTGTGTATACACACACACACACATACACACGTATGGGTAAGTAAAATGAACGTTTTGATAGTATTTGATAGGTATAAAAATACCCCTTGCGGAAAAATTTGTATATTAAATATAAGGTACGCAAGCTTTTTGAATTAAATAAAATGTCAGTTCTATCCCCTACAAAATATATACTTTTTAAGCACGACCGCGGTACGGAAGTGCCTTATTTGCTATACGGGACTTGCCACACTGATGCCAACAAAGATAGACCTAAATAGAAGCGCAAAGCCCCATCCCAAAGTGAGGCACCCCGAGCGCTAGTACGCACCCTCTAAATCTAGCGTTCTGACGGTAACATGAGATGCACGATCGATAACATACCGCCCAGGACGGTAAAATGTTCTTTCGCTATTTGCAAAGGTAAAGCTATGCATTGCAACTGTGCTAATTACTGTTGACAATGCGTAAGGACTGTGCACAACTAAAAATAAGTATACAAAAAAAACACGAATAAGCCAATTATATTCTAAATTCTTATCCTTAAACCCAAATGGGGCCACAACTTAAATATTACATCGACTTATTGAAAGTTGTCGATATGGCGTTAGTCCAATGGACAACGTACTCGACTCTCAACCCTTTTGTTCCGAATTCAAATTGGGTCCGATTTTTTTTTAATTCGTACACATACAAGCCAGCATATGGTTATTATTATGGTTATTCTTCTTCTTATTATTATCATCATTATTATTATCATTATCATCATCATTATTATTATTATTAATATTTATATTACATTAAATATTCGAATTATTTCATATTCATAAAATGCGTTTAAATAAAACACATTATTCTTATTCCCTCGACATTAATTTTTTTATAATATTCATGCTATTTCGATTGTAAATGTATAACATATATAATCATATTAACGCAATCATTTTAATGTTCATCCAACGCGATGTCTTCTTATATCTTACTTATTATGCAAGACAAATTCTATTATAGTACCGGGACGAAGCTGAATCGTTTAGAGACAGCAGCTAATATACAAATATACTTATTTTACGTACATTTCAGATTTGTTCTCACCTCGTTTTATAATTATAAATAGATGCAGATTCAATCAAACTAGGCGAGGATTTCCGTGGCTTACGTAGGGCTATAGGCGAAGGACTCTGCGGTTTTTGGTCAACGGTATATAATATCAAATCACGCTTTTCCGGTTTGTCGAAACAGTTAATTGAGTATTAAACATTTTTTTTTAATTTGTCCAAAACGTTTTTAATTTTTCAAAATATATACAAAATTTTCTCCCAAATAATTTTTGCAAATGCGAGAATAAAGTATTTTATTCTACACCCCACCGCAATGGCCACTTTTTGAGCCTGAAAACCGGCAAAAGTAGCATATTAGTAGTAGGGGCTGCGCGGCTACGGCGCCAGAGCGGCTACGGCGCCACCGAATACCGACAGTCGGTAACGGGTAAATCTGT
>QLSS01000416.1:59514-70624 GCA_024372645.1 Trichomalopsis sarcophagae
TGTGTGTGTGTGTGTGTGTGTGTGTGTGTGTGTGTGTGTGTGTGTGTAGGCAACACTTGCAGTTTTGCGTAAATATATTCAGCTGGTATTCTACAGACAATTGCCAGTCGGACAGATGCCGACGCAGTAGCTACGTATACTTATATATCTCTAGATCTTCTATAATTATATTTTTTATTCCACTAGAAATTGGCTTAGCGCGCGTGCCGCGCGCGTTGATTTTGTTGTTGTTGAACTCTGAAGTTGCTTCCTATTTCCACTGTACACACTATGCTCTAAGGTCGGACGTCTAGCATCGCCCTAAAAAAATATCAAAAAATACAAAAATAGTAGCTTTTAACTTCGAATATTTAAGAAGATTGTTTAATTTAAAGGATTTTTAACCACGATTAAAATCAAAATCGATAAAATATAATACCTTGAATTGTTTTACATGTCTAATTATTACCTTCAAAATAACTTTTGAGTACACGCTGAATTTATAAATTGCTTTTAACAAAAAAATATTCTAACTAGTCAACTTAATGCTTTTAAAAAAACCTTCTCAGTTACACTGAGTTTATTTATTAATTAGAACAAACTTACAGAAATTTGAACTGTTCGCATATCAGTTTCCAGTCTTTCCACCATCTTTGCCGATAACGTCAGAACCGAGTTAACCTTATATATATATATATAAACCAATATGGCGCTACACTATACACCATGACTACAACTCAATATAGAATTGCAAGCATCGTATATATAAATAAAATACATGTAGGTATAAAATCCAAATCAGGTCTGTCGTCTGAGGTGGATATTCAGAATTTGTAGCCATAACTTTTAAAGGTTTACAAGTCCTACATAATTTTACATTTGGTATAAGTACATTGCAAAACGTATATAGGTATAAATATTCACATCATCACTAAATGGGTAAAAACCAAATTTTTTTGATGAATCCATTATTCTTCTTTCTTGAGTAAAAGCAACAAGGAAAATATTAAAGCTACTCTGAAAAGAGAGAAAATAATTGCTTTCAAACAAATAAATTATTGTACCGATTTGTAATAACCTTGTGCACATATTACAGAAATGTTTATTCAAGAACTAAATTCAATCAAGTAAACTTAAAATAAACATTATGGAATCTGAAGATACAACAGCATCTGAATATGCTTTGCAAGTAGCATTTCAAACAATGAAAGAACGATGTCAACTATTGCAGGCTAGATTAGTCATTGTGGAAGAAGAAAATATTTCTTTACGACTGAAATATGAAAAAAATCAATCAGTTGATCCAGTTAAAATAAATGGAATCAATGAAAACAGTATTATTTCAAGACATCAGGTTAGTTATTACAATCACACTACGCAAGCTATATTTGCAATAAATAACTTTTGCAATTAATTTGTTAATGGTTATTTGGAAATAAGAATATTTAATGATTTTCTGTTGGTAATAATTTACATCGATTATTATTATTACTACTTACAGGAACATATTGAAGAATTAAAAAAAGAAAAGTCACAACTTGAACATCATATTTTTATGGTTGCATCTGAAAATCAAAAATTATGGAATAGACTAACTCAATTAACTCGAACCAATAAATCATTAGGAAATCAATTAACAAAGATTTCTGATACATTGAAGCAGTATCCAAAAAAAGAAATACCTGCTGCATTAACGTACAGTTTTAAAGAAATTCCTGGATTTAAAACTAAAAAAAATGGTAAATTTATTTTACGTGATGGTGATGAGGGTTTGTACAATCTAACAATACTTCCTAACAATGATTTACATAATATTCAATTGTTTTTAGATAAAGAGCATAGCTCAGAAGAAGTTTCGTTAAGATTAATTAACAGTATTATGATCGAAAAGTCTGAATTAGAACTACAATATGCTAAAGTAAGTCATGTAATAATAACCATACATAATATATATGCATATTCATTTAAATTATAAACACAGATCATACAAGTTATTCCAATAACTAAATAATATTATTTTTTACATTGCTGGTATAGATGACTGAACTCCAAACAAATACTGAAATGAATTTGAAGAATATAGGGTTTACATACCCCGAAGACATCAGTGCAGATTCATTAGAACAATTAAAGTACCATGACACAAAACTTGCACAAATTAAGAAAGCACTTTTATCTCAACAAATCAAATTAAAACTTATTGTTGATAATTTGAAGAAAACAAAGAAAAGTATGTTTCTAAACTTTATTTTAATGGTATTATTTTATAAAGATGTCAATAAAGTTCTAAATATCTTTCAGATGAAACTTGCAATAACTGTAAAAATAGCATAGCAAAAGTAATGTGTCAAACTGGAACTCAGTTTGATTCTAATTCTAGTTTAAGAGACAATAATGCTACACAAACCAGCCTTCCTAGCCCAAGCACTTTGCCTAATAAGAAAATTCAAACGATGGAAGATAACAATATTTGTCCTCTTTGCGGTGTTGTTTATAGCATGTCGGTTTCATTTGATTTGTTTCACGAGCATGTTGTTAATCATTTTACCAAAGATGTTTCTGGTGATTTTGGAATAGTGGAATAGTATCTAATTCTTCATGATTAAAAATTAAAATTTACTTTATATATTTTTAAAATAATCCTAAATATAGTAACTGTAATTATTATATTCCAGCTAAAGTCCATTTTATAGATCAATAAAGTTACTCCAGCAAATTAGTGCAAACATAGTTTTGTAAATAGTTGAATTAATTGGAAATTAATGCAATATAATATTTGTGATAACAGCCGCATTAGTAGATACATACGTTTTAGTGAATGAATTCATTAAAAATTGTAAAAATTATTTCAATAACCCGTTTTTTGTATAACGATCTAAAATAATTATTTATATTATAAAAGTAATTTGTTTCATTTTTTACAAATCTGTATGCATTATATTTATGGAATCTCATATTTAATAAAAAATTATTCAAGAAAATGAATAACTTCATATCTTCATACAAAGCACTTTGAGTAAAATGTAATAGAATAAAAATAAAGATAAACATTATTTTTCATTACTCTTTCATTTTTACACAAAACAAAGAAACAGCACTAATGCTATGGGCAACTTAGATATTAAATTTTCATCAAACAGACAACTTGAGAATATAAAATTAATGAAAAAATGTTCAAATAACTATTTTTACTATATTGTAAACAGTAAAAATTAAAATAAAATTATATATTTTATGCTAAATCATTGGGTTTTATTTCTTTGCTGTCTGATAATTTTTGTGTTGTTGATTCAAGCAAATTTTGTTGAAACCAAGACGGTCTTTTCTTTGGGACTTCGACTATACGCTGATTCTGAAATGCAAAGAATTGCATGCATTGAAATAATTTAAATTGAAATTGAATAATTTTTTTTTATAATAATCTTAACATTTTTATGGTTAGAAATCTAACCTTCCAGAACTGAGTTGATTCATGGACTTCACCTTCATACAGAACAACAATATCATCTTTGACAGGATCGAGTTTCAGTTGTTGATCCATGGCTTTCTGAATTTCTAGAGTTTCTGCTTTTACTTTTTCATAGCAATGACCTAAATGATAAAGTTATATATTTCTTAACTACATAGTTGAACTCCTAAACCATGATAGTCTACTATATTTTAATGCTTATCTAAACTGATTATATTTGTACTAGCAAATGATTTGAATTGAATAGATTAAAATTGTATTTGTTGTAGTTTTATAATGATATAGTAGAAAATTAGTTAAAAATTTACCACAAATTGTGAAGGATTCGTGGTAGTGTCCACAAGCTCTGCACATCAACAAATTAGTTTTTGGGACTAGTGGCTTCCAATTATATTTAGGCCATCCAAATTTTCGATTCAAGCGTTTTTCCAACGAACGTCTGTGCTTTGGCACTGCCCACAAAAACCCATTGTCCCAAATGTTTTTGATTGAGAAATTTGTGGATTGTCTATCAGAATTTAAAACAGTTATACAAAAACCTGAGGACAAAAAATTATTAAAATTAAATTTGACGATTTAAAATCATTCTACAAATATGTAAATGATACATGATTGAATAAATTGTCAAGGTTATGTTTTAATGTTTAATTTGAAGCATGATTGAAGGTTTTTAAAAGAAAAGTATTATTTGAACTCAATAGAACGGTTGAAATTCGAATTCTAATTTACCTGGTTGCAATTTTTGTAATATGATATTTACTAATGCTGCTTCAAGTTTTGAAAAAGTTGCAGCAATATTGGCTACTACCTTGCTTGCCATTTTTTGATAGGTTATATGATGTCTTGCTTGCGGCGGGCTGGCGACTTGTGCTTCGCCAGTTCGCTGCAGATGGATATTTTTTTTTTTTCGCCAATAGTTTACCAACGAACATATACGGTCGACTATCCGCGGATTAGTTTATCCATGTTATTGGTTCAGCGCACGCACGCACGTATCATACAAGTACGTATATTTATTGATTTATTCATAATACAATTACATTAAATTATAAAAATGTTCAAAGTAAATTATTGTGACAGTTTTCTTTTAAGCATTTAAAGCCAAATAAGAAAGCGCACGCAATTTTGTTATGTGGAAAAAAAGAGATGGACACATTATAGGAATGCAGTTTTAAAAACGTAAAACTATTTCCTTCTTTAGCAATCTGATTTTATTATTGGGTACACGTACAAAAATTAAGATTCATTAATTTTAAGAATATTTGACATGTTCGAATCTGCTTTACTATAAGGTATTGAGTTAAATCTCGTTTGTTATATAAAATACTAAATTTTAACAAGTATTTAAAATATTAATTTCAATTACAATGAAACAGCAATAATCCACTAATTAATCCTTTTTATTTATTTAAATGATTTATAAAGCAATATAAGTATGTTTCTCATGGATTATTTAATACGTTTTAACAACGCTCAAAGATTTTATACAAAGTAGGCAAATCAACTACATCTACTATTGTTGAATCATCAAAAAAACTTGAGGGCGGTAAAAGACTTTGTTTAATAGTGCTGTATAATGTATGTTCAGTTAAAGATTTCCATGAATCATTTTCTGAACCTAATTCAGAGTAAAATCTCGCAGTTTCTCGACATATGCCAGAAAAACATGCCTTTTCATTAACCCAATCTACTTCAGTTGACACCCTTAAAATATATATTGGAAAATATCCTGGTGAGGGAAAGTAGTTTTCTAAAAAGAAAAATCAATAAGAGCATGAATTATATGATTTGGAAAAATATTATTTTTAATCATTTTAATTACCTAATATTACTGGTAAAGATTTGATATTGCCCATTTCATCGATATTAATTGAAAAATATTCTTTAAGCATATCCGCTTTCTTCAGTAAAGATTTTTTGCAGCCATTGCCAATTTTTCTTTATCGCCTTCTTCTTGTGACCATCCAGCACTGGGATGACTAAGTCCAAGTAGAGCAAGTTCGTAGATTGATATAGGTTCCTGGAGAGGAAATAGTTTTTATTGAGATAACTTTAATATAAGTTCAAATTATTAATGAATTCAAATTAATTTTACGTACTGAATAATTAATCGCTCCAAAATTAGCAAAATTATACAGCATGATTTGATAAAAAACTTCTTCACTTTAATATGAAAAAAAGAAATTAATTCAATAATTGAAATAAAAAATTCACAAAATAAATAACATATAACTTCAACTTACACAAGTTTTTCAGTCAAGCAGATATATAAATTAGCGCTACTTTGTATTAGAGCTGAGCACTGATCAATGCAACCAACAAAAATTAAATTTGAAATGATTCCACGTAATCTCTCATCAGAATTATCTTCAACTTCTTTTTGCAATTTTAACACTATACTTGAAAATGTTGTCTCCGCTTTTCTTTCGTCTACTGATTTCAAAGTTTCTAATTCAGGTAAATTTTCTTTATTGATCGTTCTTCTAGAAACTTCATTTTGATTTATTTTAATTGAAGTATCAAAAGTATAGTCAGGATTTTTTCAACAACTTGAAGCTTCATCCAATGGATCCTTATCTTTCAACAATACCATGGTGTCAATATCAAGTTGTTCATTTTTTTCTGGCTCAGTACTTTTCAAAACATTTTTATTGACAGTACAGTTGAACTTTTCGAGTTTTTGATCTGAAGTACTAGTTCTGATCATATCTTTTGCAAAAATCTTTTTTGTTTTCTTTTTATCTGCCTGTTCTTGAGAATAAGGAAAACTTTTATCAAGAGCTTTCTCTGTGAAACCGTCTTGTGGAAATTCATTTTGCAATCTTTCATTAAGAAGAATCTTAATTTTTTTAATAATTGCTTCTTCGTGGAGAAATCTCACTTCATTTTTTGTTGGATGTACGTTAACGTCAACATTTTGATGCTCTATCTCTAAAGAAATATAACACCAAGGATAAGCTTTTTTTGGAAGGTATACTGAATACATATCGTGAAGAGTTCTTTTCATTGCTAGAAATACATTTTTTTTTTAATTTTTAAATTGAAATTTATAAATTGAATAAAATAGATAAAACAATTTGCCAGAGGAATCGACTAAACGATGATTGATGAATAATAAAAATTCTTTTACCAGCAATATAATTTGCATTGGTTACTAGTGCGTGTAATTTAAATTTATATTTAGCATTGTCTAATTTTACTTCCAAAAGCTCTTTACCAATTGCAGTTCCAAAAAGAAGTCGAATATTACTAATATTTGTTGATGAACATGGAGTACGAATAAGATTTACTGCTTCACCATATTTCTTCAGGGTAAATCCAATGCTAGGATTGTGAACAGCATATCTATTAACCACATCCAGAATTTTGGACAGTTCTTCAGATGAGCTGTTCAAAGCTTTTTTGCGTATTGATACATTACAAAATAAATTCTCCACTGAATAATTTCACCTGCAGCGATGAGATTGACGACAGGCGCCTACTATTCAAAAATCACGTGACGTTAATTCTAGAGCATCATACTATACCCAATAATAAAATCAGATTGCTAAAGAAGGAAAACAATATTTATATGTCGTTTGAGCTGGTTAACCCTCCCTGGTAAAAATGACTCATTAAATCTAGTTCAAAAAGTAACAGGTTTTAATTGTGCTTCTTAATCGAATATAATTGAAACAGGATGATAGTGCCAATATGCTTGTATACATATATACTATATAATAGTAACGGAGAACGAGTCAAGGAGCGTCATTTAAATTGAAAATTATAAGCTGCGCCCTATAAAGACATTATTAATTTTTAAGCACGTATATGCACGTTATAAGATTATAAGATTATGCCATTATAGGTAATGCGCAGAGATCGCAGAAGACAAGTGGAATGGACAGATGCGTACATACATACATAATCATACTACTTAGATGAGTTACAGCTTATGTATAGGTGGAAAGGTAGGTATGTACTTATAGGCAATAGGTATATAAGTACGATACGGCAGTGGTGAGTCGGTAAATGTCGAGGCAAGGTGGGGAACCGCTCGAGCCGAGAGAGAGAGAGAGAGAGAGAGAGAGAGAGAGAGAGAGAGAGAGAGAGAGAGAGAGAGGGAGAGAGAGAGAGAGAGAGGGAGCGAATCGCGATTGATTTGAAAAGGGAAAACGTGCCTATAGGTATACGGTATTATAAAGCTGGCTGCGCGGCGTGCGCGCGCTCGGTGGGGAAGAGAGGAACTCTCGATTCTCGAAAGTCTCGGGACTCGGACTCTCGCGCAGTCGGCAGTCAGGCTCGGCTCACTGCAGTTTTCGCCATGGCGTGTTTAGGCTCGAGTCGGCTCTGCGCAGCCCGTGCGGAGAAATTGTGCCAGTTCCGGCGTAACATCGCCTCCTCTGTCAACTTTCGTCGCGAACTCGTCGATCAGCCGCAGCAGCAGCATCCATCAGTGCAGCAGGCTGCGCCGATCAGCGGCAGCATCGCCAGCACCACCGGCAGCAGACTGCTTCAGCGATCTCAGGTACCTTGTGACATGCTCTCACTTTTCCATGCTCTTCCATGCACTTTAACCGGAGAGGAGAAAAGCGAGTGATCAATCTCGACTCGCGCTCGCGGCTCGACCCTGTCGATGCTTGACCCGACAACCTAACCTCCGTCCGACCGAATGAACGCGACGTATTATGTAACGATGGGCCAACCACGGCTCCGCGTATGTGCGTACGCGCATGTGTGTATAGATTCCTAGCAGCCAAGTCCAGGAGGCGTCTAGGAGGCGACGGTGCCGAGCGCTAATCGACAGTTGGAAATCGAAAGTCGATTCATGGCTCGCGAGTATGCTCCACCGCTGCGGCTTGTTCTCGGGGAAAGCAGCGTTAAAAGCAGAAAGAGCAGCGGGGAAATCGGGCCGCGTATGCACAGTACACGGGTACTTGTACACATTGGCCGAGTAAAGTTACATCGTGTGGGCTGATCAGCTGATGTTCGCGCTCTGCTACAGCAGACGACGTGCCGCCACGAGCGCGTGTCGTGGTCTGCTATACAGACTCTGATGGCGCCGGGCGCGCGAAAAACTCCCTTTTTCGAATCTGCGCATCGGAGGAGCTTTCGTGCCCGACCGCGTTAGTTCGAGCCGAGAGGAATTTCTCTCTCTCTCTCTCTCTCTCTCTCTCTCTCTCTCTCTCTCTCTCTCTCTCTCTCTCTCTCTCTCTCTTCGAGACAAGCTCCAAGTGAGGCTGCGGCGGAGCTTGTCCTTAAAGCGAGGTTTCGCAATCTCACGCGCCTCTGCAGTCCACTCCGATGCGCTTCCAGTCGCTTTCTTTCGAATTTTCATACGATGTAAAGCTCGTTGCGCACTTTTGCGCATGATGACAAAATCACTCTCCGTCACTCGCAGAGCTATACATCCAAGATTTGCACTTTGAGTTGGCCAAGCACATTAGCTTTTATAATGGCCAGCTTTTGCATAAGTATGCATCATCAGAGGATCGAGTGACGCGCGCTTGTGCGCGACTCGAATACGGCCTATCGAAGGGGGCTGATTCGCTTCGCATTAACTTTACAACATTTTCGAATCTCGAAAAGATTAAGTGTGTGTGTGTGTGTGTGTGGGGGGGGGGGGGGCACAAAGTCAATAGTTACGGTCGAATGCAATGTTCTTTGAAAATTTTTGCTACTTGTATTTTTTCTTTCTGTATTCTCGCTTCGCTCGAGCAGTGAACGTACCCTCGCGAGAACTCTACTCGCTCGGCCGGTGTTAACCCAGCCGCGGGTAAAATCTGCCGTACTTTTGGCCCTTGTTGCATAATGCGCTGTTACTTATTCTAATCCGCGCATACCTTTAAGACTCGCGTTAAACTCTATAAGTCATATGGCACAAAACCGATCACAGCCAAACATTGCCATGGCCGCATGTTATTATTGGTCAACGCGAGCAAGATTAAAATTGCGTTTACACTGTATAAAAGTGAACTTTGAAATCCAAAAGGTTTGCGGTCGAGAAAAGAACGAGTGGGCACCAGGCAGCGATTTAATCCCGTAGGCAGGTCAATTTGCGCGCGCAAAGCGAGGCCAAACGCGCACTCGAGCACGTCTCTCGGCAATTATTGTTTAAACAAAGCGAGGACTGCTGGCGGCGGTGCGAAAGAAGGCCGGCCTTCGTTTTCTCTCACGAAGCTCACATGCACGCTTCTACACGGGAGAGTACTCGCGCGCGAGTGTGAATCTCTAGTACATTATCTGTCTTGCTCAATCGGGCAATTATCGCGCGCGATCTTGAATCCTCGCGAGCGCGCGTTTCGCACGTTAACTCGGTAAATTGATCGTCTCCGCGGCGCAGCTAAGTACGGAGAGTGAGTGCATCGCGATGTGAAAACATTATTACCGGAGAATAGAGCCGATCCTAATGACGGCGAGATCCGATGCTCTCCGCGAGCTGCGTAGCCGCGGCCATGTCGGTCGTTGACCATTCTCGGAGCGAGGCTGGCGCAACGCTCCGAGGCAGCTTCGGCGTAAACGCTCGCGCGCACTCGGGGATTAATTTTCATACGCCGGACAACGATGATTACGACGCGCGCGCGCGAGGACGGCCTTGGGGAGAGACGTCGGCACATAATGCGTGATGCAGCCTACGTCGCCTCGTCTTCCGCGCGCGTTGGCCGAATACAAATGAGCTCGCGGACAAGAGACGCAGGCCTTCCGACCAAAGGCTCGGGCTGATGCGCGCAGGTGCGCTACGAGGAAGACGCGGCCGCGCGCGAGTTGGCGACCGAGAGCCAAGGCCTGCGTTCGGTCTCCCTCTCTCTCTCTCTCTCTCTCTCTCTTACGCTTTCTCACTCGATCCATCTCTCCCGCGCGCTCGCTGTCGTGCTTTTTGCGCTTTCCTCCGAGGCGAGAAATTGGGCGCGGTGCACTCTCTCGGGCGTATTGAGCAAGTGCCGCCGGCGCTGCTGACTGACAATGAGAGGGAAAATACACTTTCTCCTTTCGCGCAGCCGCGTGTACACGGCGTCGGCGACCCACATTTCCGATCCGCGCGCGCGCGCGAGAGACACAGCAACCTACAAGCGGATGCTGCGGGATGCTCGCGCGAATCAAGGTCGCTCTCACGCGCGCCGCCGCTCTTCGAAGAGTCTGCGCTTTCTTTTCCCCGTTGTCTCCTCGAGCCTTTTCCGAAAGAGAAGCTCGCAGGCGCGGAGAGCGTTGCGACAGCAGACTTGCACCAGGCGGCCGCCGATACGTCGTTGCGAAAGCCACAGCCATAAAACTCGTTTGGGCTTGCGGCGAGTCTTCCCTCGCTGCAGCGAGTAGTGCACCTCTGCCTCAAGGACGGCGAGTGCCTGCAGCAGCGATGCTATACGTTTCTTTCCTTTTCTTTTGCCCCGCGCTCTCGCGCGCTCTTTGTTGTGAGCGGCGTTTTTCCAGGAGCGTCCAAGGCCGGCGCCCGCTCGCGAGAGGTCCCTGCACTCGCGCCGACCTTGCAGGGCCGACGGGGCTGAATTTTACCCTCGCGCTACGCGCCGGGCGCCTTCTCTCTCTTTCTCGACTTTCGATGTCGCGCGCGCTGACGAAATGTGCCGGACGCGGCTCTGCGCCTCGGGCTAGACCACTTTCACATTCTTCCTCGGCATCTTCTCTCTCTCTCTCTCTCTCTCTCTCTCTCTCTCTCTCTCTCTCTCT
>QLSS01000416.1:70634-98471 GCA_024372645.1 Trichomalopsis sarcophagae
TCTCTCTCTCTCTCTCTCTCTCTCTCTCTCTCTCTCTCTCTCTCTCTTTCTCGCGCGCGCGCCCAATTTCTCCGCAGCGCCTGTGTGTTGTGAGTGCAGGCTCGCGTTTCCCAGAATCTCCCAGAGTCTAACGGTCGCGCGGCGACGTCGAAGAACAGCCTTGCGCCGGCAGCGCGCATGTCGAAGAGGTTGAGCAACGGCCGCCGCGTTCGCTGTCCATCCATGCGTGTCTCTCCTGTAATTTTCAACCCGCAGCCCCTTCTTCTCTCCGCCGCCGGCGACTTGCTGCAATTCCTTATATCATTACACGTTCGAGCGGCTAATGGCGCCGGATTAATCTCGAGCGGGAGAGAAAAAAGCGAAAAGCGAAAAGTCGCGGCTGCTGTTGCGGAGATCGGCGAGTAACAGGATACGGCTCGCGGAAAAATGCGAAAGGAGCAACAACGACGACAACAACAACAACAACAACAACAACAACAACAACAACAACAAACGCCGGCACAGGCTCAGGCGGCGCGCGACTTTTACTTTTGCTCTCCTTGCGCGCGCTCTCGCGATTCTGCCCGCCTCGTGCGGTTCAAGAGCCGCACGACCAAGTATGCAACGAGCCCTTTCATGTCTGAATAATCCCTCTGCTCTATCTTGTCAAGCTCATGGCCGCATTCACGGGAGGCAGAGAAAGATGTATTTTGAAAATCGCGCCGCCTCCAGTAGACCAAGGCCGCGCGCTCGCGTTGAATTTTTTATACTTTTTTCGCAAAAAGTATGAAATCGCTCGCTGTGAATTCCAAATCCTGCGCAGGCTTGTAAACAGCGACGAGGACACGCCAACGGAATCCCGCGAGCTTCGTAGCGCGGCAGCGCATGCAAAGTTGCCGGTACGTCGTCGATCGCGCTGTAATTTATACGAAGCGCAAAGCGACAGTAATGAGTCGCCGTTGCTTCAGCGGCTCGTGAGGTCGTAAACTGTTTACCTCTCCCTCTCTCTGAAATTGTGGATTATCTCGGAACAATGCGGCGGCTGAAAGAAAAGTTTGCTCGTCTCCGCGCTCCTTTTTACACGCACTCGAAGGCACTTTCTCAAGCGCGCGCTGCACATTATAACACCGGGATAGGCGTGACGCTCTTAGCCGCGCACCTGTTTGCATACCCATTTTTCGTCGGAGCTCGCCCGTCTCCCCTTGCGTCTCTTCAGGCGCGCGGGATCGATTTTCCCTCCTCGCTTCGGCCTTGCGAAAGCGCGATACGTATGTAACGTATTTTGCCCAATCGTTCCGGTAAAACTATCCTCGGAGCGGGCACGCTTGCCTCCTCAACGAGTGTTTACGATTAGCGCTGACTAAAAAGTCGGCTCTCTCTCTCTCTCTCTCTCTCTCTCTCTCTCTCTTGTGCCTCGCGTTGCCGACCGGACGCGGTTTTATTGTTTTTTTGTTGTATTTGAATCGCCGGCCCTGAAATTTCCTGTACAACGCCCATGTATCTTTTCAAAAAACTTTGACAAACTTGGGCACAGATCAGGTGACGAAGAATTGAATTGATCGAGAGACAGTGTTTACGATTCCGACAGATATAACAAGAATATCGCATTGGCATCGCTCTGCAATAAATTCAAAACTCACATGTTTTTGCAACGTTCCTTTGCCCGAGCAGCCAATCGATATTTTCTTTTCTTTTGAATCGACAAATTTGTTTTCGATTCTCCAACTAAACTCCGACTAAATTTTCCGTCGACCATTGCCCCACTCTCGAAATCCCGCTAATGCGTCTCGGGCGTCCATCAGGAGAAAGGGGGACGGGGCATTAAAATGCCGAGATTTAAAACGTTCGAAACGGGATAAATAAGGAAAAGATATTTGGCATTCCATCGGCGGCATGGATAGGCGATTATAACACGCAGACCTCGTACAGGAATGCATCTGTATGATCGAAATGAAGCTCAGTAGAGAGTATTGGGCGCGTCTATCGCGGTGACGCATCAGTCATATATATCTTGCCCCGATGTGATAATCATAAGCGATCGCCCGCCCTGTTCGCAGAGCTCGCCGAGGTACGGAGGACGCAGCTGTCGCACGACGAGCATAGCCCGAGCGATAAGCTCGATGCAGACGCAGCAGCCGGGATCGCTGCCGGACTACCGAATCGACCCCTACCAGCTCCTCGAGGATGATCTCAAGAATGTGTACGAGGACATAAGAAGGGTAAGCACATGTTCTTCAGCTCCCGCCGGCGCGCGCAAAGAGCACACAAATGCACGTCCAAGTTTGATCCTTGCAGGAGTTGGTCGCCAACACGAGCCACGAGGAGCTGAGGACGATAGCGACCTACTACTTCGGCGGCCAGGGCAAGGCGCTCAGACCCATGGTCGCGATACTCATGGCGCGAGCCATCAACTACGACAAGGATCAGAGGTGCGTATACATGCCGCCGCTCGCGATCCATCTAAGCGTAGCTAATGCGCAATAATGCAATGTCTCTGCTTGTGCGTTTGCAGCGGTCTCTTGGTCTCGCAGCGGCAGGTTGCGATGATTTCCGAGATGATCCACAACGCCTCGCTGGTGCACGACGACGTCGTCGACCAGTCGGACTTTCGCCGAGGAAAGCCTTCCGTCAACGCGCTCTGGAGCCAGAAAAAGGTGAAGCGATTCCAGCGATTCCCGAGGCGATTCCGCATTCCACGGGCGCACGCCGCGCGCGAGCTTAAGCTCCGAGCTTTTCTTTACTTGCTCCTCTCCTATAGGTGCGATGCGCGTCACACGTCTACGCTGCCGAATTGGGCGCGCGCTCGCCGGGAACGAAGGAGGTTAATGCGATTCACCACTTTCTTCCGGAAGTCGCGCTCTCCGCCTGGACTCGTTTACCGAATGTAACGTGCGTGTATGTGGCCATAATACGTCTTTCGCCTTCTTTTTCCCGCGAGCTCCGTACCGGAATGCGCACTTCCTGCACCGCGCCTTCTCTCCCGCGGCTTTCGCCATCGATTTATACGACCGTAAAGCGCATAATTGCGATTTATTGTTCGGCGCGCTCAAAGAGAACCGCCTCTTACCGGCCAGCGCTATTTATGCGTCTATATAAATGAAACGATTATCGACATCGTGCGCGCGTACGAGCTGAATATGACTCGAAGAGAGGAGAGCTCGCTAATCGCTTGTGTAAGCCCTCTCGCGCGGCCAGATTACGGCGTCGTTAGCACGTCGCTGAGGCTCTCGCTCGCGGTGCAGCCGAACGCGAGCCGAACGAGAGCAATGCTCACCAGTGAAAACGAATATACTTACTGCCTCTCTCGCGCGCGCGCCGTCATTCTGTTTTTCAAGCGCAAACAGCCTCTTGCCCGCGCGAAGCCCCTCCCGTATTTATACGCATGCACGTAAACACGCCGAGGCACGCCGAGGAGGCTTGGAAAGAACCTTGAGCGGCGCTGGCTTTTTCACAACCGCGCGCTGCACTCCTTAGATTAAATAACAAAGAAAATCGTTATGTCAATAGCCTGCGCAAGAACTAGAAATTTGAATTTCAGCCCGTAATACGCAGGATTGCGTAATATTGCCAAAGTTTCGTAACCCGCGCTGCACGCTCGGATACATAATATACGACATGCGGACTCATCGCCTGTGACGCCCCGCGTATAATGACGCGATATCCCGATGGGCGACTTATTAAAGATACCCGACTTTTACGCAACTTTTTCTAATCAGCCCATTCGGCCGCCTGGTAACCGAGAAACACTCATCGCTCGTACCGCATTGTCAATGCCTATTTCGCAACGAGACGCGCCGCGACAGGTTGACGAATTCGAATAATGCCAGTCCACGTATGAGCTGAAACGTTATCGCTAATAGCGCCGAACCCTATACTCTCACTCGCGCGCGCTTCATTCATGCAGGCTCAAGCGACAGCCGACTCGAGGAACGTCCAACTAGCTATATACTCATGAGAAATCTTTCCTTTTCAGGTGACAATGGCCGGGGACTTTATTCTCGCTGTTGCTTCGATGATGATTGCGCGCCTGCAGAACGACGATGTCACCTTAACACTGAGTCAGGTCTGTCATTACTATCGTTTTCGTTTTCGGAAGATCGCCCCTTGCTGTCTTGTATACCGCGCGCTTTTCTCTGCGGGATTGCCCAATGCAACCTTTTCCCTCGCTCGGCAGTTGCACAAGAGAGCGCATTAAAAATAGGAGCGACAACAGGAGCGCAATTATGACTTTTCGCTCCGTTCGCTTATACTGCCTAGCGCTTATGTCGAGCCTGAAAACTGAAAAGTGCTCAGAAGAATTGATGTGAGAGAGCGCTGAATAAGCTTGAAATTAAGCTTAATGGAGATTAATAAGCTACAAGGTCGCGAAACGCGCGATCCCGTTCGTAGAGCTGGCGACGCTGAGAGAAAAAGAGAGAGAGAGAGAACAAAATAAGTATACGCGTGCTGATGGCTTTCTCTTTTTAGGAATGTGCCCGAATATCCTTTCACTTTCTATAAAAGTGGACAATGCTAATTTCACGCGGGGGAATCTCGCTTCGATTTTGGCGAGCGCGGAGGCGCTTTATTCATATATACGCGAGTGCGAATAAGCCGAGCGATAAATGAGAGCGTCGGTGGGATACACGAGCGAAAGCCGCGCAGCCGCGCGCGACTCGTAGAAATTATATATACATATACACACATTATATATATATATATATATATATATATATATATATATATGTATATATCAGGCCGCGTTCTAGCGCACTTGCTCTTTCTCTTACGCGCGCACTGTACTGGCTCCGCAGGTTATCACCGACTTGGTCCAGGGCGAGTTCATGCAGCTCGGCTCCAAGGAGACGGAGAACGAGCGCTTTGCCCACTATCTCACCAAGACCTACAGGAAGACGGCCAGCCTCATCGCCAATTCGGCCAAAGCGGTAAGTCGGCTCAAAAAATTCATTAGCATCCTTTCTATAATTCAAGTCCGGACATTATGCATATTGTGTATGCGTAATATGCGTTGGCTCGCTTGCGCAAGGAAAAAAAGCCGGGTGCTTCTTTTACCCGAACGGCCGGCCGCGTTATTCAACCGACCGATCGGGGCAATCCTGCTCTAGTGCGGTAACCTTTGATTCTCGGCCTGTATTTAACGAATAACGCACTTCTCTGGGTTGCAGGTTGCCATGCTGGGCGGCGCGGACGAGCGTCTCGCGGAGCTCGCTTTCCAATACGGAAGAAACATCGGCTTGGCTTTTCAACTGGTCGACGATCTGCTCGACTTCGTGTCCTCCTCGGACGCGATGGGCAAGCCGACTGCTGCCGACTTGAAGCTGGGCCTCGCCACGGCGCCCGTGCTCTTCGCCTGCGAAAGAGTGAGTATATGCGAGTACACATGATGATATTACAAGCTTAGCCATTCACTCGCACGATCTTGCACAGTTTCCCGAGCTCAACCCCATGATAATGCGTCGCTTCCAAGAGCCCGGCGACGTCGAGAAGGCCTTCGAGCTGGTCCACAAGTCCCAGGGCTTGGAGCAGACGAGATTTTTGGCGAAAAAGCACTGCGTCGAGGCCGTCAGGCTGGCGCAAACCTTGGCCGAGAGTCCCTACCAGAAGAGCTTGATGGTTGTCAGCGACCTGGTCATCAATCGCATCAAGTAGTTCGTGCCGAGCATGTTACGCGCTTCGGCAAAAGGCACAGTATTCACCGGATTCGAAAGTAGTGGGTTGAGATTCTCGCGGCGAGACCGATAAGGAGAAGAGAAAAAGACGAGGAAAGTCTACACGCGTATGCACGCGCTGGCTAGCCAGTGTTTTGCGGAAGAAAACGTTCCAGATAAAAAGAGAACCACTCGGGATTGGCTATGTATGATTGGGTGATGATTGACGGAGCATTGAGCAAAGTCAGCGAAATTACGAACCATGAGCAACAGCTGAAATTCGACGGAGAAAGTGCCTAGAAGTAATATGCGTCAATACACCACTGTACATACAAAATAATATATTTAGAAATAGCATAAGGCGCTAGCAGTACACGCGTTGACACAGGAGCACAATTTTCCTTTTACGTTCAGTCGATCGTGCGCGCCATCTCCGAGCAACTTTTGTTTTTTAGCATCAATATTCCATTTTGCGTGAAAACGAAAAAGAAAAGCAGACATTTAACATTTTCGCGCTCACCACTCGCAGGTTCGTCGCATACTGCTAAACAGTGTAATTACTCAAGCTATCGACATCAACTGAAATCTTATCGATTTCTCCGCGTTTTTGCAAATGCCGAGGAATCTTCAATTTTCATGTTCGCGAATCAGGATTGATTACCACGAAGTTGTTTTTCTTATTTGTTTAGTTCTATTATTATTATTATTACCGTTGCTATTATTATTATTATTATTATTATTATTATTATTATTATTATTATTATTATTACCACCATTTTATTTCTTCTTAGTGCCCCTATGTGCCCCTCAAATCCCATTGGAATTTTATATCAGTAACTCTGAGAGGTCGACTAAGGATTTTGTTGACAAACGAAAACAATTGTGTAATATAAAAAGGTCATAAATTCATACATATATAAGCTGTTATTTCTTAATTATATTATATACATATATATATATATGAATGGATTATGATCAATATTACATATTAACGTTAAGGAATAACTTATGTTTTCACACCAATTAATGTATATACCTAAGAAAGCGTAATGCCTGTTGTTAATATACCTATTTTTCAATAACGATTAAGACTCTTAAAGTATGTAAAACACGAAGAAAGCTACTTACAGAGGAATTCGTTATCCAATGCAGAGTATCATTAGAGTCATTATGTACTTTCGAAGCAAATAACTCGAGAGATAAAAATGCGACTATTTTTTTAATTCAAGGACAAACAAAGAAGAAAAAATTGACCACAAGTCTTTGCGGGTTTTCAATGATATGAGCAGTTGAAACATCATGGAGTTTTTATCGGATTTTAAAATTATACGCTGTCATTATTGAATGCTTTTTTTCTTCTATCCGAGGTTGTAAAAGTGCGTGTACATATATTAGTTAGACATGTAGTATAAATAAACATTGTACCAAAAGGCCGCCAATGAGCCTCTGTTTAATGGTGTGGGTGACTTGACTCATCGACTTTTCCCCGAAATCAAGGGTTGTAATCGTACCAAGCAACGATGACATTCTGTTTGACAAGTCGTTGTAAGATCATTCTATGTAAATTTCTTCTTTTTTTTTTTAATACAAAAATACTAAAAGAAAACACGCATGTACTCTTGATTATTCGCCACGGGTGCCCGTACAAATTTCCATAAATTCCCTTTGCTCCGCCGCGATTGTTTGTTTTCCCCATATAACGCGGCGGTGCGTGTAGCGAGCCGCGCGAGAAATTACAAGCGAAAGTGAAAATAGATGCAAAAATAACGTAGAATCTCGAAGAATAAAGAGGAGGGGCGACGGCTCACACGCGCGAGAAGAGGGAAGAAGAGGAGCGTTAGAATCTGGTTCCCTCGCTTTTGCTTTTAGTTTCAGTTAGTGCTCTGCTCCCAGGGCTTTGGCGCCAAGGTAACAGCTTTAGCTTCTATAAATCGGCGAGCCTGCATTTTTCCCTTTGCCATCGTCTCGCTGCCGCGTTCGTCGTAGCACGAAATCGTCGTGATATAATAATTAGTATACAAGCAGACGCATCGTAGAGCTGCAGAAACTCCGCCGCTCGCCAAAAGTGTTGTTTACAATCTCCGAAGGCTGCGCGGACGATGCATCGCCTTAATTTTCCACTCCCGTTACATATTCATCCTCATCGATAAGTGACTCGAGGGAGGCGGCCGGTTTCGCGAAACTTTGTCCGGAACTTTCGACTTTTTACGAAAATTCTTACGCCATGCTCGCCGAGAATCCAATTTCACGTAACGCGAGCCAACGGCGATGCCGCGAGATATATTCGGAGGAATTTCCTGGTTAAAATAGAAGCGTTCGCTGGATCACTCCGCTTGCCCAATGCTCGTTCGATACTAAAAAAAACTCCGCGATTTTGCGCGTTATCTTCGAGATCGCTCTGAAAGTTATATACGCGCCATTGTCCATTCTCTAATTCGATTGTTGTTTACGGTAATTCTCAAGAGGAGAACAATTCGAAGATGATGTCCGGGCCGAAGCTGGTGAATAAACAATTCAACTCTCCGATCAATCTGTACTCGCCGCAAGCGATTCAAGAAACGCTGGATCGTCAAACACAAGTCTTGTCCAATGGAGCAGTCGGGTAAAAATGCAAAGCTATAGCCTACAATTATGTATATACTAATACCAACTGCACACATCACAGCACACAGCAGGCAATTTTACAAAACAAACAAGTGTATTCCGTTCCAATTCTCAAGTCCAGGTCGTTGACTTTGTTTACCCTAGTAATGCGAAATACCAATAATGATTATATATATAAAATCTGGGACAAAGTCATTTTTTGTACGCAGATCATGTCGTATTAATATGATGGGCACTATTGCCGTACACTTTGCACTTTCGAGAAGTATGCGAGCAAGCGCGCATAATTATAATATGCGAGGTTTTGCAACTTGATTTTTATTGACACGGGCGTAATTATCTGTTAGTTCGACCATTTCAAAGAAAAAAAAAACGCTCGAGAATCCTATACTACGAGAGTTAAGATCAGAAAAAAATCGTATTATAAACATTTCTGATAAACTGTCTTGGATATTCAAAATAACTTTAGAGATCCAGAAGCCTAAATTTCACCGGCGTATCTATTTAAAATGTTTTCGTTAGCATAGAAGGATGAGTGATGAAGTTATATATACACACACACACACACACACACACTCGTGCAAAATGCTCGCACATTGTATTATCATAGTATATTATATTTCATTTCGTGTAACAGATAAAAATTTCATAACTATATATACAAGTACTTATTACGTATTATCATGTATCGATCTCTCCAGCTTTACGGGCAAAACGACTCGAGTCACTTTTCCTTGAAAATCACGTTTAGCATTAGATTTCATCTGTATTATTAATTAGAAGACCCTTTCACGTACAAAATTCGAAATTTTCAAGCGCTCCTATATGCTCAGAACCGCAGCGTAAGGCATATAGCGACGTAAGTTCATCATATAATATACCTATATTTATAATATATGACAGGTTGGGCCCGGCAAAAGCAAAACAGCTGTAAAGTCCATGCTGAAAATGCTTACAATCCAATATGAGACTATCCAATATTTTTGTCTACAAAATTTTCTGTAAATTTAAAAATAGCTATTTAAGTTACAATGCTTAGCTCCAGATAATTTTTGCACCCCAAAAAGACAACCGCCTATCCGTTGTACCGGATGTAATAATTTGAAAGGTATAATTCATAATACATTGAGTAAGCACGCAGTATCGCACCGTAATTCGTATATGTGCAAATCCAGAAAAAACCAGACACTCCAGGTGATCTGAGTGAAGAAATTTGAAATCTGGGAGCATACCTACCTGACCACTTTTTTTTCGTTCTTTAGGTCATATAGAACCCGAAAAACCTTGGGTTCCCAAGATTAAAAAATACCTATTTTTTTGTCGGGCAGTTTAAATTCTCTTATGGGAATTTAACACGGGGAAAATTATCGAAAACAAGCGACGATTCAACCTTACCCGCTTGAAAATACTAAATAGTCACAAAGAGTAAGATGTTATACAAAAATCAACGATCTTTCTCTTATTCTTAAAATTCTTATAACTTTTCATCCGAGCGTCCAGTTTTAATCATCCAGGGCTCATACAGCTGATCGAACAATTCAAACGTTTATCTAACTTTTGAAAGCGGTAGTAGAAAAAACAGCTGTAATTTGAGGCTTGGATGGTTATAATGGGCCGCTCGAATCAAAAGTTGTAAGGATTTTAAAATGGGAAAAATCTCTGATTTTCATACAAAATACACATTTTCATGATTTTTCGCTATTTTTAAGCCTGACAACTTTTTACCCAGGCAACCATTTTTAACTCACCAGCCCACAAATTAAAGCTCTTTTTTAATACTTTGATCCTAGTAATGCACATATTTAGATTGCGATTTCAGACACTGAGTTGGTAAAGTTGAACCGCGTGTTAAATTCCTATAAGAGAATTTAAAGTGTCCGGCAAAAAAAAATAAGTATTTCGTAATCGCGGGAACCCAAGGTTTTTCGGGTTCTATATGACCTAAGGAACCCAAAAAAGTTGTTCTGGATTTGCACATATCGTCGCCCACTACGAAAAACATTAAATCCCAAATTCCCCGCAAAAGCTGCCAGATTTCATTTCTAGCCACGAAAACCACGAAAGTTCACGTTTTTGCCACGAAGAGCATTAAATTTCAATAGTTCAATAGCCACGAACAGATTTCAGATGTTGACACGAAGACCAACAAATTATACATTCTGATAAAATCTATAAACATCTAAGTGCATACAATAAAATCAAAAAAGGGTTGAAGTAAATAATAAAAAAAATTTATAATAACAATTTGTTTATTTTTATATAATTTCGTGATAAAAGTCGTGGAATTGAGAAGGTATAAGCCTTCTTGCAATCATTGCCTGAAGGTCTTCGCTTCTTTTTCGCTTAAAGGAATTTTTTCTGCGTAAGCTTTAGGCAATTGGTAGCCCTGTTAAAAATAGTCTATAGAGATCAATTAAATTATTAATTGATCTCTATAGACATTTATTGCATAAGAAATCGATTAAAATAGATAGAATCAATAGGAATCCATAGGAATCGATAAAATTCTATTCAAAAAGGGCCTGTAAAGTTAATAGAAACCGCAACGTTTGGTATTAACTATCTACTTCAATTGTTGTTTTCCGTATTAAAATCTATTGACTCCAGTTGATTCTAATCGATTTTAATCGAGTCCTTGTACAAAAAATGGTATTCAGAATTAGCATAGAATCTGTTGATAATTTAATCGATCCCGATCGATCCCTATTGACTATTTTTAGCAGGGAGTGCTTTATGGCTTTCCATCCAAATTATTTTTTTCAATATCTGAAGCTTTTCTTCATCTTGCGTAAAATTGGCTCTGATATAGTCTACATACAAATTTCTCTTACAGGTGAAATTTTTATTTTTTTCCACCGAAAAATGTTTGAAAATTCGTCGAAATTAAAAATTTCATTCTATAGACATACCTCGACTTTATTTTTACTCGGACCATGAAAACACTCACAACAAACCAAAAAGCTATTGATTTGTTTTAATATGATGCTCCAGTGCTTTTGAATCAGTAAAAAAACAGCATGCTTATTAGCATAGCTACTATTTTTGAGCATATAAGGCCATAGAAAAATATTTAAAACTGTTTTTTTTTTCGTTTTTACTATATACAACATATATTATAATGTATTCTAAACATCTATCAGTTTATTTATTTTTTTAAATATGACAGCATAACAAACATTATTTTAAGATGGTTAGGCCCCCTTAAAACTCTTTTAAATAATTCACTGTTTTAACATGTTGCTCCGAAACGCAATAGTCGTCGTGGCAAATAAAATGAAATCTCATAGTCTTCGTGGAAAAAAAGAGGAAGTTAGCTATTCTTCGCGGCAACTGTGGAAACGTGAAGTTCTTCGTGGCGAGATTTGAAATGTAAAGCTCTACTTCGTCGCGTGAAAATGAAATCTCATACTATTCGTAAATCTTCTTCCTTTATTTTTATGCTGATTCTCTACCATTTTTTTTCCACTGCATACATAAATAAATTAAGTTTTTAAATTTATTTTTCACCTTAATAGAATGATTTATTTCAATAAATTCACTATCTATACTGCGAAAACAAAATTATCATGCAGCAATTTAATACATGGAAAATAACAAGGCACATTCCGATTTAATAGTCATAATGACTTACATATACGTTATATTAAAACGCTTGAAACAATACGATTTATAAACATTACGCATAGTGAAAGTACGCGGCCGTGGAGTACATTGGAATGTTAACAAGAGTAGGTATACAGTTGTACCTGAGTTGTGAACGTACGCGTGTATAAATATTGTATTTAGGAACACTTTCTAGATTATAAGTAAAATTTTTTAATCAGATATAACTATAAAATATATAATTACACGCGGAAACGAATCGAAGATTTTAAAGTTATATAATTCTATTAATAATTTAATGTAATTGGATTAATAAAAAAGATTATATAAGCATGACAGAGAGAAAGCCGACATCTCACGCCATCAATGTTTATATGTGTATTATTATCATTTTGATCTACATTTTTTTCAAGTACGATTGTCGAGATCGAATATGATTGTACACCGCAATAACATAATTAAAGTCACTCCTTATATTTCTTATACTCGTATTTGCGCTATTTTTCCGAGGTCATTCAGCATATAATGTTTACAATTAAATGATGCAATTAACAATCGCCTCGAGATCAGTGCAATTTAAGTTTTTGTTTTTTCCGCAATTGTACGTGCAGTTAAAGCAATGACAATATATGTATAATTGGCGGAGGACATTATAAACATTATTCTTGATTATAATTGTAATTGCCCCGAAAAGTAGCACAGTTTGGATTTTTTTAATTCTCCTTTAAAATGTTTACGCTGAAATGTGCTACTCTATTCGTACATACCATTCGATGAAATACAGCTGCATTTAGTCAGCTCGAATATAAATGAATGGATGCAACAATTACGGCAATAAAGCAGTCGATGACGGCTGCCAATAGTCTCGCGCGATCGATGAGCTAGCGTGCACGTGAAAATCATGAAAATAAAGGATCGCACATGCATCGTAACGAGTGTTTCCGATGGGAGCGAGCTTCTCCGATACTCTCGCTCAAGAAGGAAGAATGATTCAACGACGCGAGACACATCGTACGCGCATTATATTGGCTTTCGCGACGACGTATTTTCAGAGGGCCGATTCATCGCGCCGCCAAAATAAACCTGCCGCCGCCGTTGCAGAGTGGAGAGAGAGAGAGAGAGAGAGAGAGAAAGGCTCTCGAGAGCCGCGCCGCGCGGGTTTCGCAAAGCTTGCAAGCTCGCGCTCAACGTGTCGCGCGCGTTCGTTACTGTGCTAACTGTAAAAGCCCGCGATAATTGTCGATGCTTCACGAGAAGAGGTACAGGCGACATTGGCAATTTGCGGTCGTCTCAACATCTCGCGTCGTTGACGATTTCAACAGTAGGTTAGGTTCTCCGCGTTATCTCATGACATATATGTGTTGTCGTAATTTACAGAATCGACTTCAAACAGTTGGCAAAGCCGACGAATTTACAGAACAGCGCGGTCCTGAGGATGCTCGAAGAAGAGGAGGAGAGGAAACGAGCAGGAAAAGCGGGTAAAATAATACACGTGTCTACTACCCCATTTTCATGTGCGAATTAATTGAAGAAAATTAGCTTATTATACAACTTATTATGCCTACATTAAAATTCGCATGCACGTTTTGGCCTATTTCCCGCTGCTGCGCGACATTTCGCTTTTTATTGCTTAACTCATTTTTCTGCTTCGCCATGCAATCAACGTATATCCGTGCAAGGGTAAAAAAGGCCACTTATTTGCTGACGAAAATAGTATATTGTGTAGTATATAGTGTTGAGCCCTTGGTACACGCCATATTTTTTGTAACGCACGTACTAATTTTCGTGATTTAGCGCAGCGAGGCTGGTGGTAATGAAACGCCGTGCGCAGAGCTGCTTAAATCCGCCAAGTCAGGGCTATCCGTGATCTAAGCAGTCCATTATTGTACCGTGAGGTTAGCGATATATACGGTGCAATAATGGACTGCTTAGGTTAAACGCGGATTTAATTTTTTTAATGCGTTTGCATATTACAATACTATAATACGACCTAGTTCCTCAAAGCTAAAAGATGTTCGGAGAGCATAATTTTGTTTTTTGTTATACCATCATATGTTTCTCGGTGTATGTGCAAGACAAGATGCGCGACGGGCGCGTTGTATTTAAATTTTAGAATAACGTACTGCGATGTAGGCTATAGTGCCAACAAACGAATGGAAACGAACGCGGTGACATCCTTGAATACGATTTCGAGCTATCGGCCTAAGTCGTCAAGGTATTTCCTGACGTAGTTTTCGGTTTATTTCTATATAACGTGTATAGCGTGTGTGTATTTATAAAATATCTTGATGCGCATGTATGGGACTCTGTATTCATTTTAGTCTTTTCGCGCATTCAAAAATCGTAAATATATATATATACAAAATGACTCGCGCGCCGCGCCGATTTCCCGCGCTCGCTTTTACCCAATATTTGAAATTTTGCGAAACTGTACATGTATTGCAGTATAACAGTATAGGCTTAATCGGATTAAGCATTTAAATTTATCTTCATATATATATATATATAAGTGATGTTGCGACGACTGCGCATTCTAAACTCGCATTGAGAAACCCATGCACAGGTGCGCGGTTATGCGATAAGCATCGAAATTCTTCCTAATTAGACTCTAAAGACCACATTAATGAAAATATTTTAACGACGCGGATATGTAGCAATTTGTCAATTTGTACATCGCTTTCATTACTTATTCAGAAGAAAAGGCGCGCCGTTTCGTTATGTGTGTGTGACTATAATTGAGATAGGGCTTACTCATCGGTTGCCAAATGCTTGCGAGAAGTAGAACGATTCAATTTTGTTTACTCGATATACACTAGTATTTATTTATTTTCCTTTCTTGACTTGTTGAGCAAACGGAATTAATCAGAATATAACAAAATATAGAATTGATACGAGAAATGTGCGAGTACAAATTTTTTAATAATTTGTTTAATTTTCTACGTTGTAAACGCGTAAACTAGTAAAACAACTATAGCGACACGATCAACCTGTGAATTTCTCGTTAATTATGAGGATATAAAATTTAGTAGAACTGAAATGTTCTATTGAGTCGATATACTTATTATTATATAGAAAAACAAAGATAGTCCACTCGATGCCAGAACTTTATAGGAAATTATATTATATTAGGAAAATCATAATCACAAATTTGGACTCGATTTTTCAAAAATAGTTGCCGCATAATCGACCGAGAGTGCAGTCTTGAAACTCTCTTTATGAAATAACATGTAATTGATCGGGTGCACTGATATATAAGAGAGGACGACGAAAATGCGGTAAAATCGGTGAAGAAATAATTTGGCAGTGAGGCACGGTCACGGTGAAAGCTTTACTCGCTTGTATACATACATGTGCGTTAATACGCCGCTTATAATGAATCGGAGGCCTCGCGCGCGCACATGGCGATATGAAAAGAGCGAGCGCGGTGAAATCGGCGTGGAAAATGCGAGAAATCGGCCGACGCACAGCTATACTCTTCTATTTTCAGATCGCGATCCTCGCAGTTATCCGCGGCTCTCGGCGCGTATGTATTATAATGTAGAAATTTTACACTCGAACTTTTCGTCGCCCGTTTTTGCAGCGGTTCGTCCCCGCCCCGAGAGATCTACATTCAGCAAGCTCAGAGAGGGAGAGAGAGCCGCATCGGGGGACCTTCGCGAAAATCGCGAGATTCGCGCGCGAAATCTCTGGTCAGCGGCTACTTGGCTCGACTAGACCCGCCGCGCGCACAGTTGCAATTAGTCTACCGCGGGAGAAGTTCAGCAGGCGCCGTCCGTGGGAACAATCATAGCTATACACTCGTTCGGTGAGCGATTTTTTCCGATCCTACTGACCCTTCTTGGCCTATCGCTATCACGGTACTTGTACATAAATCATTTTTATTGCAACTTTTCGGTACCTCGAATGACACTGTTGCGCGAGAATAATATTCGCTAAATTTAAAAAAAGTTGGTAGCTTGTATACTTGTTGTATCGTTTGAACTCGTTTAAACTTGCTAATTATTTCATATACATGAGAAAATACGATCGGGGCTTTGGATTACAGCGGTGCGTAATTTACGAACGTCCGCGCGAGAGACAGAATATAACGCACAAGAGCCTTGGTGGCGCGACATTGCGGCCGATCTATGTTAAGCCGTGTAGTGAAATATTGTCGAATTAACAAATAACGCTCTCTCTCTCTCTCTCTCTCTCGCGGCGCATCTAGAAATAGCTTCGCGTCGTCGTCTACGTAAACCTGTACAAATTTATAATGCCTCGAGTTCTTTTCTCTCGCCAGCGCGGATCTCTTGAAAAGCACCGCGATGCTCATTGTGAAATCCCAACTTGGCTACTTTGCTCATCGAGCAGTCGAGCGCTTGAAAATGAAAATGAAAATGCCAATTATTGTGCCCGACGATTATAACATCGACGTCATATTGCATGCGCGCAGGTCTGAAGAGAGTCGCCTGGCCACCTCCACCAGAGGACGGAGACTACATCGACTTCGTCGAGCAGGGTCCGGTACAAGCTAAGGTACTTCCTTCACTATATGCCACTATCTTAACCGTTTTATTCTAGACCTAGTAGAGACCAAGAGTGTAACACACCTATCGGAGCCCTTCGAGCGCAACACTCGCATTACTATACGTGTACTTTTTATACATGCATGATCATAACTGGCCTTTCTCGTCTGTTCTACTTACTCTACTACGGCTGTACTGACGTGTAGTACATATAGGTATTATAGAGACGCGCGAGGGGTATATAACATTGTTAAAACTGACAACTTTTTTCCGTGGAATAAAAATCAACGTGGCCTCGTGCTTTCCTCGAACACGACCCAACAGACCCGTGGCGTGGGAGAGTACGCGACGTACCAGAGCAAGAGCCCGACGCCGCAGCCGCAGCCGCAGCAGCAGCAGCAGCAACAGGAGCCGAGACAACCGTCGCAGTTTCATATACAGCCGACGTTGGCCAAAACCTGGGCGCCGGTGACAATAGCTCCGAGCGCTGGACAGCCGAAGGCCCATAAGACGCTCAGCGCGTGGAGCGACAAGCCGCCGCTGGCCAGCTGGAACAGGCCACAGTCGGCTCAGGAAACGATCGTTCCGGTGCAGATAGATCAGGTAAGTCGGTATGGGTAGCCCCAACGAGCCGATAGCTGCTGTCGAAGGGCTCCGGAAGCGCCGCCGCTGATGCCTTCGCACACCGTGTCTGCGGTACTAACCGCGATTAACCGATCTCGTATCGTACGAGGGCTTTCCGCTGATCGTGCCCTATTCTACCATCATCGACGAGCCCAACTTTTCCAGAGCCAGCAGCAGAGCCAAGCGCCGAGCAGCTTCCTCGAGCCACCGGCTTCGATAATAACGCTCAGAGCGGAGCCACCGATTTCCCAGGTATTGCACACCTGATATTATAAATATATATATAATAATGTCAATGAAATGCCAATAACATGGGGCAATCGCTGTCGCAGGAGTCGGCTCCGGTGTACCTGGCCCAGCCTGCGGCGATAAACCCGACGAGCGGCAGCATGCGCGGCGACCAGAAGTGGCCACCGGCCTCGGTCAAGGAGCAGACGGAGGCGGAGAACAGGGCGCGCATCGAGCTGGCCAAGGGGCCCGTCTTCCGGCCCCGACGAGTCAACAAGGACTACAGCGGATTCTTCGCCCAGCACGCGAGCACGAACAATTACCCGGGATACCGGGCCCCACCCGGCACGCAGTACTTCACGCCTGCCTACCAGCACTGAAACCTGCGAAAGCGAAACGGCATCGGGCGACCAGCGAGAAAACACACTCGCACACGCGCGCACCTTTATATACACTAACACACGCGATCTTCGACCTCGATTTATTTTTACAATACGACTAACGAACACGACTCCTCCGAAGCCAAAGACATACATCTGTCTTATCATATGTACTTATATATATATATATATTATAACCATGTCGCGATTTCTCTGTAAATTGGTTTTTCATCTCTGTCAAGTATGTATTATTCCTTGTCCAGCGCTTTAAATAAAGTTGACACTGAAGAGGAGACAAAAGGCTCAAAACAACAATCACCACACTCGACTTTATTAAAGAATATCAAATTTTATTATCTCTCTCGAGCCTCCTTCTTCCCCCTCTCTTAACCGCTGACTCGTGTTACTCCATTAAAGGCTTCGTTTGCTTCTTTTTTCCTCTCTACAAAACACAGTATTGCTTTAACATCTCTAGCAAATATTACGTTCAACAAAATAAAGTAGCGCAAAAATCTTGAATATATATATTAAATGCTAATTTCTTTATTTGTATGCCTCGTCGGCGAGCGCGCGCTCTCGCGAATTGATCTCGCTCAGTCGTGCCTTATACATTGCACCGACGAGCCTTTTCCTCGTGATCGGTTCGAGACTTCATCATCAAACACACAGCGTTCAATGGCTTTTTTTACACAAGAACTAGACGGGTTCGATCAACGAACCCTGATTAAAAAACCGCCTTCTCAGTGGCAAACGAGCATTCAAAATTTAATAAAACATTTCCGATCGCTGCACGTCACATAGACAATATATAACCCTTTTTGTACAAACGCACGCGTGTCGCTTACGGAGACACTTCAGACTAGCGAAAAGCCCTGAGTCTGCTGAATGGCTTGCAAAAGTTTATACTGGAGTCTTTCCCGCGTCTGATATCGCGGCAGATCCAAGAGATTGAAGCAAGTGTGCGCCACCGGCAAGAAACGTTCATCTGACATCGGCTGAATCGTTATCTGAAAAGATCGAAACAATCAATACGCTGATAGTGCTTCTGCTACTGCGGTGATGCGGAAAAGTCAGTTACGACGGCTTACCTTTATAGCTTTCATGCCTTGCAGAGGAATCCTGTCGCTACCAGTCAAGAATAACAAAAACTTCTTTTTCTGCTCAAGCGTTAAATCGTGAAAACATTGCCAGAAAAGAACGATCGTCGGGTCATCTTTCGTGTATCCTTCTTTGTAAGCAGCGTTCTTCTCAAGCTCTTCCCAGTCGTATTCTTCATTACCAATTACAACAGCCATCAGCTCATCGCTGTGAAACAGCTCCAAGACGCGTCCGCCGCATACCTTGTGAAATCCTTTGTAGAAAGCTTTGAAATGAGAATCGACCGATTTGTTTAGGATATAATCAACGTACAAGTCGACAAATTGTTTTCTGAAATAAGATTTCGCGATTAATTGCGTACACTGCGGACAGCTTGACGAGAGAACTCTTTGAAAATGCCTACTTGTTACTTATAGTCACCGGGGTTTTACTGCCGTTTGGAATAAGTTCGTATATTCTTTTTTCGCCGTAAACATCTCTCGTAACTTCGAAATTCAAACAAAAAACGCTCTCCAAGTCTTCTTCTTCGTAATCTAGAATATTTTGCATACTCCTAAAAAGTAAAGCGAATGATACTTAATTTGATAAAGTTTCATCAACTTGATTTTATTGCGAAAATGGGGTATGTTGTACCTTGCAAGAAGGGGCGACATATCCTTGATATCACCAAGACCCACTGGTTCTTTCAGCAATTTTTTGTAAAGCGCTAATGGGAACGGCAATTCTATTATGATGAAATTGTAAATGGCAAGACCACACATTAGGCCAATAAGAAAGTACATGGTTTCGTCTTCAAAGGAATCCTCGCTAAACCAAATGGTTCTAGTTTCTTCGTACTCTTTAAACATACCATACTTCGGATCCAAAATTTCTTTCAACAAAAGCATGAAGAATTCCTTTTTCACGCCCCCGGCATCTTCAGCTTCCTCTCCATGGAATTTAACCTTTTGAATTTAAAATAACGGCGTAAGATCTTATATTTGTATGTTGTTGATGCATAAGCAATGTGCAAGGGACAATTATAAAAGCTTCATCTTACTCGCAAAGGTTTTTTTAAATCGTCTGATGTATAATCTGATAGTTCTCTGAAGGTATCCGCTACGATATTTTCTCGCGAGACTGTAAGAGTTACAAACTGATGATGCGAACGTGCGTCGGGATTAATTCCATGGAATGTGTTCAACAGCATGTGGGTCAGAGACCTGCTTGCAGCTTCATTCATAGCTGATTGCATCTGAATAATGTAAAAAAATGTTGGTCTTCATTTGAAAAGTAAGTAAATTTTCATCTTGGAATAAAAGAATACCTGTAATGCTTGATCTGTTTCCAGCAGCATTGTCTTAGCCTCTGCATCGAATAAAAATGGATAGTTGCAAAAATATATTTTATGGTACTGAAAAGAAAAATTAATTAGTTTTCTTCTAGATCATAGTGCAAAATAATTTATCTGCACCGTATATTTGTAAACGATTTAATAGTTTTTATAATACGAAAAGTACAAAATTAAAAAAAACCTGTAGAATAATTTCAAAATGTTCTCTAGATTTCTTGTAAGAAATTATTTGTCAATCTATACAGATTATAGTTCAAACCGAGCTCAAGCAAATAAGAATATTCATACTCACAGAATTCTTATTAATTTCAGAGAGCCAGCGACAATAATCACCTCTTACATCAATGCACTCAGTAAGTTCACGAATATAAAAAACATTGTATGGAACTATTTTCCCATCATCTGAATTATTGAGTTTGTTTAAAAATTTTAAAGTATCTAAACCTGACTGCAGAGTTGAATTCCATGAAACGATCTAAAAAAAGAAGTATAAGTAAATCATTCATGGTGTTTATTTACTTTGGATACGTTATTTCATTATTATATTATTATTCATACTTTTGTTTCCTTAACATTTGGCTGATTAATAAAATACAGAATAACGGCCTTATATATTCTTACAAGTCTTTCAAAATAGTGCTTTGGAGCTTTGGTCCACCAAATTTCAATAACTCTTAGTGCTTCCTGTTTTAAACCTAACAGTGATACCGAAAATGGCTTATGCAACGTGGTGCAATTATCTGGATTAGCAAAGCCATGATATAAAGGTAATATTAGGTAAATTCTTAGACACTCTATATCCGGCGGAGATGTTGATAACGATGGAAGCAAAAATTCAGCAATGCAAGTGTGAATCTAAATTGAGCAAAATTATTGAAATGTTAAAAACATTTTTTAAATATATAATTAATTATTATATTACCAATTCGCTTATAGTTGTATTGACAATTTCAGATATTATTCCAAAACAGCGCGCAGCAAACTCCAAATCTACTCCATGTTGACGGAATGAACAATTATAATGTGTCTCATTGGCCAATAAAAAAGATGCATTTATACAAGCCTGATTTTTGAATACTGTTTCTATGTACCTACAAACAAGAAATAAAATTTGTAATTAATATTATACAGCATGAAAAATTGACAAGTTAGATATAATATAAACTTGCATCATTAAATCGTGATCAATTGAAGCGTTTATTGGAACTTTTTGACATGCTATCAGTTGTTCTTCATTTATAGATAAAATTTGAGTGTCAGGAAGATAAATTCGACAGTCATCAGGTTCTATGTTATCCTGGTAAAAAATTTTATACATTTTTAAATATTCTTGCTGATTATATGAGTTTAGTCATGTATATACATATGTATTAAGTATAATATTATTACCTCTTTTTGTGTTACAGTTGCAAAACAATGATCACCCCCACTAAAAATATGTTTGACTACACAGTCTTCAGAAGTTGAACTAGCAGAATCAACCTCCATAGCCAAAGATCTATTTTTTGAACTCCAAGGCCCAAGTACCATTTGAGGTGTTGCTACACTACGAGCTGTTTGACTACCAAGTTGTCCGGAACCTCCTAAACCCCATGCATACACTTTACCTCGAGATGGAACCAAAGCCAAAGTATGCCTTTTGCCGCAAGATATCTTAAAAATTTGATCGTTATGTTTCAACTGCAAATAGTGTGCGTATCTTTGTAATATTTATGCTTACCTGTGTAACAACGCTTCCCATTAGTTCAATTATTTGTCTTGGTAAAATTTCATTACTATTAGCACCATGACCAAGTTGACCATACATTCCAGCTCCACAAGTAAAAACTCCACCATCCTATAAAAATTTGTAAGCTTACCTAAATTTGAGACTCAGTAGTATTGAGATAAAATTAATGTATTACGCTCACCATTGTTAGAAAAACAGAAAATTCTTCTCCGCAAGCAACATACTTTACTTTTGCATTTCTAAGAGTTTTCAAGAGACAAGGAACATATTTGTCTGAAATATCATTCATACCCAATTGACCAAATGTATTTCTTCCCCAACCAAAAACAGCACCTAATTGAAAGTTTTGGTTTATTATTACTATTAATTTGAAAATTTTTATATCACATTAATAAATCATACAGATAAATAACAAACCTGATTTTGAAACAACAATGCTATGATAACCACCACAAGCAATGAAAGCAATAGGTATCGTAGCTAAACCAGTAATAAGTTTTGGTCTTGTCTCTATTTTGACATCTTGACCTAGTCCTAGTTGTCCATCACTGTTTGATCCCCAAGCATAAAGTTCACCATTATTAGTTAAGGCTAACGTATGTTTTTTACCACAAGCAATTTGAACTATGATGCTTGTACCCAATGCCTTAACCATTCTAGGGGTATGCGCTATCGTCAGTGGAGTACCTAAACCCAACTGACCATCAGCATTGCTGCCCCAACAAAAAAGCTGACCCCAATTATTGACAGCTACAGAATGAGATGCACCACATGCTGCTTGTTTGAATATAAATGCATCTAGTCCAGGTATCATTTCTAAAATTAATGACTATTGTTATTGTTACAGAAAATAAAATAACACAATAAAAAATTAATACTACAACGGCATAATTTTGAAAAACTAGAATTAAACTCACGCAATCTTTTGGTTGGTTTTTCATGTCCCAGCTGACCAGAGTCGTTATTGCCACAGGAAAAAACCTCACCATCTTTAGTTATAAGAACCGTATGAGTTTCTCCACAAGCAACTGTTAAAATTCATGAGTAAACAAATTATTGTAAGAAATATTTTAAAAACTGGTATCCTTGAAATCTTACTTTGTTCGATTTCTGTTGCCTTTTGGAAATCTAATTCCCTTGGCGTTAGAATATTTTCATCTTCAATTCCTCCAAGACCCAACTCTCCATAAACAGTACTGCCCCAGCAATACATGTTGTTATCATTTGGTATCAATTTTAGAGGTAGGTGAAATGTATCAGCTTTAATACAAAGTCTTTTTGGTGCAGAAGCCTAAAAGATTTTTTAGTAAATGCTCAGTTTTTATATTCTTAACATAAAGTTTTAAATCAACCAAAACTTTCACTACAAATATTTAAAAAGAATAATAGCTACTAGGAATAAATCTATGAACAAGGCTCTAACCATTTTTAATTGACAATTTTCATTTTCATTTTCGTTTTCATTTTCAGCGAAGGCGAAAGTAAAATTCAAATGATGGGAGGGATCTTTTTTTGAAGATAGCGATGATTCATCCTATAAATAAGTGACTCTTTTAAATTTAAGTAACTGTATATTAATTATCATAAAAAAATGCTTTCTTGACATTTGTTTTTAAAATAATTTTATTGTTGTTTAATAGAACAACATAACCCCCTATGAAAATTGTTATTGTTTACAGAAATAAAAATAAAGATTCATCGCTTAATCAACTATATTTGTACTTGGAATGCCTCTTGGAAAAATGTATAATATTTGCAACTGCAAATAAGTAAATACTTTACTTTGAAACTTTTTGCATGCGTACCTATTTAAAATTTGAAAATATAAACTTTTACTGTTTACAATAATTCATAGAGGTTATGCTGTGCACATTACATTTTATACATACATGTAACATGTATATATATATGCATACATTACATCTTATAAAAAAGGAAAGCTTTTAGGTTACATTGTATCTATTATCATCTTACTTTTTTCGTTCTTATTAAACCAATAAAACATTTTATTTGCAAAAACAAAGTATTTTTATATCGTATCACTTATTCGAGAGACACACAAGCAAATACATAATAAAATTAAAAAAAAAGCTTTGAATATGGTAACATTACATTTTCCTTAGATGTATGGTATCTAAACGTAGACAGAAATGTTACTTACATTTTTGTTAATTAATTTTGGAATTCTTTAAAATATTGGTATGCATGACCATTATTTTTATCACAAAAATTTCATGTCTAAAAATAAGTATTTGGAAGGAATACAAAAGAAGTGGGAATAGGTTGTGTGTGATGTGAGCAGTGCGGACACACAGTGTAGGTATATATCTATAAATGGTATCATAGCAGACGATTGCATGTCATTCTCTGCGACATATATACATATATATTTCAACGGATTTTTCATTTAAAACCCAACCTAACCTTTCATTAACCTCAAAATAATTTAAGATTACAGAAATAGTACATTTAAACTGCCTTGGATCGTTAAAAAAAATTGATCGTTGTTATGGTATATGGCCCATTGTTGTTAGAGGGTACCCTATACTGAAAAATCTCAGGTGAAAATTCTGCCCTACGGCTTGCTGAAATTTCTCAAATAACTATTATAATTCAGTTTTTCATAAAAGTTATACCTTCTAGGTAGTAAATCCTCTTAAATAAGTTCAAAAAATAAATTTTGCCTTGAGTTGTTTTATTCTCACCTGAAATTTTTCCCTTAGTTTCTCACCTGAGATTCTCATGTGATTAAAAAAAAATAGAAATATTGCTTAAATACGCTTTAAAATATTTATTTTTGAACTTATTTGATGGGTTTCACTACCCAGAAGGTAAATTTCAATTATAAGTAACTGCAAATTATAGTTATTTAAGAAATGTTAGTAATTATCGTAGGCCAAATCAATCTCTGGTGAGATCGATCTTGGCTCACCTGAGATTTTCTCAGTAGGGTGCGTTAAATTATAATACAGGTATTTATTATAAGTAATTAATAAAAAAATGTTTTACTTCCAGCAACTTTTTAATACTTTACCTTAACGTTAGTACCAAATCTATGAACCATATCTGACAATAATATACATATAATATTTTCATCCAAAACGTTAAATTTTGCTAAATATGAAGAAAAAGTATTTAAAAACGTGTAGAGTGTGGATTTAAATTTGCTTTTAACAATATTTAGTGATACTATTGGAAATTCAAGTACAAAGATTAAATACGAAATGTATTGACAAATTAGATTGGCTATCTTATTTTTAATCTTATTTTTGATCCTGCAGCAGTTAAGACAGCAGCACCTATTTTTCATTCTCTTTTTTCTAGTCTTCACAACCGCACTGACCTCATCTAAAAATTAATAATTTTAAATTAATTGAACAATATACAATAAGTTTTGTGTACACAATAAATAAATACACGCACCTATTGACACGTTTTGAAGCATGTGTATTATATTATTGCGGCTTTAGATTTAATAAGAGATCGCCGATCGACGATTTCGTGTGTGCGATTTACTATTATTTTTGATGATTTGACAGTTACAGCAGAGACACTTTTATTCAAAAAATATTGTTTTACAATAGTACATTTCACGAAACATACACACTATATATACAATGTATCATCATTATTAGCATTATAGGTTCGCGCACTAAATATTTACGCATGTAATGTATACAATATAATAAGTACAGCGTACCATATTGATATAGGGTGTACGTATATAATATAGGTATAGATCCCGTGTTGTCTGTATTATATTAGTAATTCACGCTGATCATTCACAGTAAACTTCATCGGCGTACACCGCATGCGGCAATGGCATCGGAAAACTATATCTTATGGATTTGCATATAAATACACGCGAGGTTTTTAAGTTCAATTAGTATGCGTTGCTGCGCTTGTCTTCAATTTTTGCAAGGCAAATATTCCTGTTTCTTTTTTCTCGTACTTGCGCACGCTCGACCATATATTCGCGCATGTAAGTATATTCATATAGGTGCGGATATACATAAATATAAATATATGTGCGAATCCACGACCGAGTGCAGGAAACAACTCGGGGGCTGGAAGTTGCGAAAATTTAGATTTCAGGAGATGTGTAAGTACTTTAAATTCTGTTATGGGAATTTAACATGGGGAAAATGAACGAAAAGTAGCTACGGTTCAGCTTCACCCGCTCTGCACTTTCCGGAGGCACAGTCCAAAAATGTGCATTACTAGGATCAGTATAGAGAGCGCATCGGAATAAAAGAATTAATTTGAGGGCTGGTGGGTTAAAAATAGTTGATGCGATTGAAAGTGCTAAATACCCTTATATAACTTTTCTTCTATTTTCGTTACACGTAACTATAAAAAAATCGAAAAATCGGTGATTTTTTGCCATTTTTAAGCTTAGAGACAATTTTTGACCTATAGGCAACCATTTTTACCAACCTGCCAGTCCTCAAATCAATTCTTTTTTGGATTGCTCCTCCAGACAAAAAATGAGATTTTCTGGTTTTCGTTAATCTTTCCCAGGTCAAACTCCCATAAGAGGATTTGGTAGGTGTGCTCTTATTTGAAATTTTCAACTTCCAGTTATGTTTCCACTCGGTCTTGGATTTCCACATTTATCATGTAAGATGCGTGTAAAGCTGATTTATATGGTGGCGCTTCAGCTTGGACCACACTGCAACGCCACCACGATACGAGAGCTTCTATACTAAATACCAACGCCCGAATACTCCACCTGTCTGTAGGCATATATTATGCTACGATAAGTATCAAGCCGAGGCCGATATGCGAAAAAATGGCCCAGGGGGCGCCTGAGACACACGCGGTTTTTCACCCCGCCCGTAGATTTCTTCTTTTCTCAATTATAATTATAAGTTCCAATAGGTAAGCAACATCGAGATTTCATTGAACCCACCCAAGTTACCCTTTTAGGTATTAATTTCCCAAATTAAGACTCATTCCTCCCAGAATACATATAAGCATGTTGATATCAACTCCCACACACATATAAATAACAACGACATTCCCAAATCAATTGTCAACTACTCTCCACTAAAAACAAAAAATGTGTCCTACCTAATATTAGAAAGAAAGAAGTTAATGTATGAAATACTTAAAAAAAAAACTCAAACTGAGAATTTACTGGATACCAGCTCACCAAAATATAACCAATAACGAGATAGTAGACAAACTAGCTAAAGATGCAACTAAGAGTGGCGAACAAATAAACCTCAAGGTCCCATACACTGACCTATTTAAACAAATAAAGAAAACTGAATTTAAAAGCTTCAAAAAAAAAGTTAGACACAAAAAAGTATAATATTTCCAAAATTATTATAAAGACACACCAAAACCTTGGTTCTATAACTCAATGGTTCCAAGATATCATATCACCACTATAAACAGAATACGTTCAGTAGATTCAAAAGCAAGCAAATGTGGATTTATAACAGAAGACATCGAACATGTGGTCTTAGAGTGTCCAATTTACGTAGAAGAAAGAATAACAATCACTAAAAAATTAAAAAAAAAAACAAATCTAAACTTCCAATTGATTTAATAAATTCTTTTAAAAACCCAAACAACAAAGAAGCTAAATTTATTACAGAATTTTTCAAATCTTGCCAACTCTCTGTATAAGGTTTGCTCAAATTTGCTATGACATCTTAAAGCACATATATAAACATTAATGAAACGGTGCTGAAAACTCAGCCTCGAGAAGGAGAAAAAAAGAAAGAAAAATCAAGTCAAATGATGCGCTCCAAAAAAGCACATCGACAAAACTCTGTGCATACGGATTGATGCTAGAAAACTACCGGGTGGTGGCAGCACGAGTAAACTCATTGCCAGTATAAGAAGAAGAAGAAGAAGAAGACTCGGCCCTAGGCCGTAAAAAATTCTTCCATTATTACGTATTTTGGGCCGTATTCTGTAAGGATTTTCGTTCGAGTCGTACTGACTCGACTCGAGTAGCGCTGCGCGAGCGGTGTGCGAGCAGCCATGGTCTTAGTGACATTCTGGGGAATAAATGTTACCTACTTTTTCAGGACGGCTCGTACATATTTCATGAATGCGAATACTTACGCGCTTTTCTTGCGCTAAACGCACA